>JTDE01020883.1:0-21490 GCA_014338405.1 Paragonimus skrjabini miyazakii | reverse complement strand
TCTACACATGAACATAACGAAGAATAATCAGCCTTAATCTATTGGACCTTACTTTCGACAATTCAATAATTGTAAAAGAAGATCCACGTATTGCTGAGCTAGTGCCACCGATGTTTGGTCTGGCGGAGACTGTGACGTGGAAGGGCCCGCGGAATGTGTTGTGTGCGACTGAATGATACGGTTTAGTAGACAGGGTTCGACAAGACCCTTGCGGACAGCTTCTATGAGAAAACTGCCGGCATCTGACAGTTTTGAAAGGAATGAGAGCCGTTGCCTGAAAGAGATTGTGAGATGTAAGGTGAGTCAGGCAGTGCAGTGGAGAGCTCGTATCAGCATAGCAAGACGCTAACTAATCGGTCAAAGATTTAAAATGAAATGTATCCCGCAATGTTGTGAGGTATGTGAAATATAACAACTGACGGATAGATAACGAATGAAGACACACACAGGAAAATCAGCTCTGCGCACTTTTAACTACGCGATGAGTGATTAGTAAAATAACTTTCGTTGACACCCCTGGGAATGCGAATACATCGTTCTGCATGGTGTGTTTCGGTGTGAATGATGTCCCCTAAGGTCCTGTGCTCGGACGTTACTCTATTCTTACCGTGCCCTGTTTCGTGTCTGCTGAGGAGATCGATCGTAAGATCTCTTGAGAATTCTTGCAATGTGGTCAGATGATTGGAAACTATCAACTAACATAAGCAAATATGCAAAGACTGTGTACCAGTAAAAAAAAATCGTCTTTAACACCTTTCTCAGAGTGATAGTAGAAAGTAGCTGTCACAGGCTAAGAAGGCTAAATAACTGGGAACTTGAAACAAGGTAGACTCATGCCTGAGGAGAACAGTGTATCAGTATTCGAAAAAGTCAGTTGGACCAGTTGGTTCACTCCAACTGGGAGCAAGAAGCAGTCACTCAAATGTTCAAGGATGTCCTGATCGTACCTTCGTCTACAATTAGAGGTAGCAAACAAAGCACTGAGAGTTATCGAGACATCAGTGTATGAGGTACGTTGGAAAGGCGCCGGCAATTATCATGCTGAACCGACCAAATGCGGCACTTCTGGAGATCAATGTTCCCTAGAGCAGTGTGGATTTTGGGCGAGTTACAGTGCGATCGAAATGGTGTTCGCTGCTCGGCCGTGAACGCAACCGGATGATGTTTACCCTCGTTGTGGATCTAACCAGGGCCTTTGGTTGTGTGAGTTGCGAGATACTGTGGACGGTGCTCGGACAGTTTGGATGTCCAGGTAACACTACTGCATGTGAGTAGGAAGGTGAAGGTATAACCGTGTGGATCAGCCTCTGGTAAGTCTGACATGTCACTGGTGCGGAGCAAAACCATTTCGCAGCCAAAACCCTATCCAGTTTCTATTTGACTGCAATGCCAACAGTTGCTCTTCAGAACTCAGACGGCGGTGTGTAAGTTGAATATTGCACACACCGTCACTTGTTGAATACTCAACGTTTCAGCCCTCCAAGTCGGCTATGTAATTCGATAATGTATCTGCTGTTGTTTGCAATCGACAGTGCGGTATCCGCACAAAAAATAGGAATATCAACGACTGATCACGACCTTCGCAACCCCAATATTCAAATTTAGTTCAGATATCAACATGAGTTATTCCATCAAAATCTAGGCAGACGTGCTGTGCTTACAACTCGAATTCGTATCAATGGGGAAACTGTGGATAGCTACACAAACTCCCGCTACTTTTGTAGCAATCTGTCGATAGATCTGTCCGTGGATCGCGAGATAATGGTTGGTGTGGTGAAGACCAGTGCTAGTTTGAGATATCTTGAAAGACGTGTCTAGAAAAATCGCAGCCTGAGGATCAACACTAAGCTGCTTGTCCACCACTCACTGGTGCTGTGAAACGCAAACATTGTATCAGCGAAATGTGCGCTATCTGAGCCGTTTCCATTTGCAATATCTAAAATGCACCTTGGATATTCGGTGGTCGGAGATGGTTCCGAACACCGAAGTAATTCGTCGTTGTGACATGACTACTTGGCGTTGTGGTGAATGCGGCCGCGGATTCGCTGGCCGTCTCGGATTAGTAGGTCATTACCGTACTCACAACACAACGGCAACGAAGAGACCGCAATCAACAGAGCGTCAACGGAGAATCCACAGGGTTCGGTGTACTCAATAGTACACCACATTGCATATATGTAGAGCGCAATCTGCTGAACGTGACTGAAAGCCTTTTGAAACAATCGGACACCTATGCACATATGGTGCTTCATAAACTGCAGACATAAAAACTTCACTTTTCCCTTATGCTTATCACTCAAGCGTCAAGTGGGTTGAACTTTACTAAGTACAGAGGTTTTCTAAACGACATGATTAATGAGTATCTTCGAGCACTGATGATTGAATAATCTTGAAAGATCTACGTTCTCGCCCAGTTCCGAAGTTGCTTATGACTGCAGTTTGATAAAACACGTCAGACAAGCTAATATTACCTTAGATGCACGCCCATGAAATGCCAACCCATGGTCCTTCAAACCGAACAAAACTGTGGATTATCACGAGTAACAAGATTAATAATGTTTCAGACATTACCATCACCGAGGGCGAACAACGCAAATCATCATCTTCATAATCACAATGACCTTGATCCGGGATAGCTTAGGAAAAGAAAACGTTGCTGAGAAGATCAAAGTGATAATAGGAAAAAGACTAAGCAGAAGTGGTATGAATGCAGGTATAACATTGACTGCAGCATACTGCACTTCCGACAGCGTGTCTAAACATGAGCATGAGGACCTTAGTCAGGCAAGCGACGCTTACCCATTTCGCTCAATGCAACAGTCAGGGTCTTCATATTTCGTGACCACGTTGCTGCTTCATCACTATGCTGTTTTACCGAACTGTTCGTTGTCTCAGTGTATAATGCTCAATACGGTAAACGCTCAGCTGGCATATGGAATACGTGAATTAACCATCGCAGGTTGTGGAACGTGAGTAGCTGACCACGCATCCGGAGCGTTCCGGAATACGCGCCGGCGAACGGTCGTATTGCTCACGCGATCAATCCATTTGATGTGGGTAAATTGGCGGAGACAACGACAGTCAAACACAGCAAGTCTGTTGACATCTTCGTTGTGAACAGGCCACCATCGGACAAGCCAGAACACACAAGTTATATACCCCTCCTTTTAGCGACAATCGAAGCCACTTGTGATGAGTGTGATGCGCAGGGGTTTGTTGGATGTGATCACTGTGATGGGCTAATCCGAAATGGACACTATCAGCTGTGTAGGCCTACGGTGAACACATTGTGCGTATTGTAACTAAGTGTGAAACGGCCTTGGTCCATTTGTTTGAGTGACAAATTTTCCAAGGAACTAGGAAGCTCGTTATACTGGTGATGAACGTTGGTCAGTGTTACTGGTCACGTTGAACAAAATTCGAGCATGCTATCCAGTAAGTACGTGTAGGGTTGTACTAATCATAAAGACTGACTGAAGCACTGATAACGAGCAAGGCCCATGGCTGCCATGAAACGACAGCGTATAGGTATGATAAAGGCGTGAAAAGTCCCAGCGTAGTCATGAAAAATACTGTGTAGCGAACAAGCTCGTTTTCAGTGATTCATCATCAGGCTAAATACATCACATTTATATCACAAATTTTACACGGGAATCATTAAAGGGGGTAAATGGGGAACGGGTAGTTAATCAGGTCACTCAGTTCAATGTCACACTGCAATCAAGTACCCATTTGAACCGTAGGTCTTGACAAGCTAACAGGGCGTGGGTTTGGCCATGACAGATCCAACGCCTGAACAAAACGTTTCTGTGCGCACAGGGGTGGGTTGTACAGGCGAATTCCAATGGCTTCAGCTGTGGACAGAATCCTACGCTTCACTTCCCTCGACTGGGTGGCTTTAACTCGGTAGATTGGGCGAAATGCGTCCGTCACATTGACAGAGTGATTCGAATCCACCAGGTGCGATAGTATTACACTGTTGACAGATTTCGTTATTCCAAGGGCAGTTAGTGCAACGTTCTACGCGGCTAAATTACGTGTCCACTTCACATCCAATCCGGTTTTGTGTCCACGACTAAAAGATAAAGTGCCTGTTTCTGCAGCCTCATTTTGTGTATACTCATTCATTTGTTCCTGTGGAACCAGTTATGTAGGCCGCACGACCAGACGCTTATCTGAACGGGTCTGGGAACACCACCCAGCTTGGCTGAACAGTGGAATAACGAAATCTATCAACAGCGCAATACTATCGCACCTGGTGGATTCGAATCACTCTGTCAATGTGACGGACGCATTTCGCCCAATCTACCGAGTTAAAGCCACCCAGTCGAGGGAAGTGAAGCGTAGGATTCTGTCCACAGCTGAAGCCATTGGAATTCGCCTGTACAACCCACCCCTGTGCGCACAGAAACGTTTTGTTCAGGCGTTGGATCTGTCATGGCCAAACCCACGCCCTGTTAGCTTGTCAAGACCTACGGTTCAAATGGGTACTTGATTGCAGTGTGACATTGAACTGAGTGACCTGATTAACTACCCGTTCCCCATTTACCCCCTTTAATGATTCCCGTGTAAAATTTGTGATATAAATGTGATGTATTTAGCCTGATGATGAATCACTGAAAACGAGCTTGTTCGCTACACAATATGATAAAGGCACTGGGAAATGAATGTCACATTGGTTTTAAAGTTACCGACAGTTCGCAGTATCGAACGCCAGAAAAATTACTTGTAATTGAAAGCCATTAATGAGTTATTTTGCACGTTATAATACGTTTATGAATTCTGTGGCACACCACAAGTGAACCATTATAACCAACATAATTCTGGAAGTTCATGGCTTCCGATTTTCAAGAGTCCATTTTGGCCTGCTTTTGCATCAGACAAGCGTTCGGCTACGAGATGAGTTACGCACACCGGGAAGGCAATGATTACACACCTCAAAAATGAACACCGTGATCGTTTCTGTATAATTAAGTGTTACCTTACAAAATATACAGAGGAACGACTGTGCTTTGAAAGACATAGTAATTGATAAGTGGCTGCAAATTAAAAAAATCGTCGTTAGATTGTTCTAGTGCAACGGAGTTGAACAATTTGCATTCACATTAAAGGAAAATAAAAACTGCCGCTTCGAAATATGCTTTGTACATCAATCTTTAAAACCAGCAAAAACCAGTGTTCGAAACACAAATCAAACTACTCATGAAACTAATTTTGAGGTGTGTCATACCAAACATTCATGGATAGCACACTGTTAGTTTCCTGAGGGGTGATACCTATGAGACTCTAGTGTGCAATGATAACAAGCAGCTACGAAGTAATAAGAATGAGGCCAATTCATCGGTAATTTGCAAAATGTGCGAGCCCTTTTTGAAAGTAGAGACATCCATTTGGAAAAACCTCACTGACTCAGAATTTCCGGGCCAGAGCCGTCGGCTCCTTCAAAAAGGCTGTGCTCTTGTCTACAAAAAGGACAAGGGACGTTCATCTGGACCGGCTGCTTTGAGACATTTCAAGAGCTTGACATCAAGTAATATGTCTACTTGAGGGTGGAGGAACTTCTGGCGTAGAAACGCACCATTGAGGACATAGTGTACCTGATGGCACAGTCAACAGCGCAAGTCGTCAGTTGAGGGGCTGTTGAAAGCGCCCAACCCGGTGCCTTTATCAATAGGGTCACAGTCGTCTTCGTAGATAGCCTCCTCACATCCGGCATCCTGTTACCAGCTGCTCGAATGGGATGAAAAATCCTTCCAATGTTTCCCGCGACATCGGTTTATTCCATTTAAACAGCGCGCTCTGTGCACCAAGCCTTGCAATTCGCTCTCAACTACTTTCGCAAAATATATGTGAACTGAATTATGCCAGTTGCTGGATGGAATACAGAGGTGAGCAATTGACAGCTGAACGAACAGCAGTACCACACGAGGTAGACCACACTTATGAATTACAGACCGGGCATGTCCCCAGTGTGCCTTAATGATATCCGGCAAGTGATATCTTAGACTACAGGTAAGCGCGATGTGAAGGCTTATAAATCAACTCGCGACTGACATCAAAGTACATCCCGCACAGGAAAGCACTTCCAAGTGAATGTCCATAATCCATCTGTTGTGACCGCAGACGCTTCGCCTGCAAAGTTGTGTAATGCACAAAATACAAGTTATGTGGAAACATGGAACGACGAGCACGCACATCCAATTGCATGGCTGACATGTATCAGCACACAATAGACAGTAGTGTATTGACAATTGACCTGGTGACACGTCCTCCACAGTGTATAAACACGGTCCCAATAGTTGCTTTTGACCCTTCGTCTTCCTGACATTCCGACCTGACCCTCGATTCCGGAAAGTACGCGTGCACGTTAGACAGCGCGCACACTCACACAAATACAAGTGCTCCGGATTGACTTACGGTCATATGACAACACCGATAACCGACGGCAACATGAACAATTTGGATTCATATTTGACATGGCGATGGAGGTCACCAGGTGGCGTCTAGAAGAAGAGAACTAGTATTTGTCAGAAAAAAAAGTCAGTACCCATGCAGCACACTGCCCGTCGGGACATGCTGGTATACTGCGAATTAGGGTGGACAATGCGTAAAGTGTTGAACATAAAAATCCAAACAGTTCATTATGACATAAGTAAAACTCAGTAAATTCCATTTCGAAAAATTGGACATTAATTTCATCAAACATACTGATGCTTGTTTAGGCGCACTTGTAATTTCAGACATTTTCTTATGGCTGCGCTGTGATGATGCTTGAGTCAAGTACAGAGAAGGTTGGATGTCTCGCTTCGTACTTCATGGTATAGATGAGATTAACTTGCTTCTCATATCGTGGTGCAACATTTAGAAAAAGTACTTTCAGATCGTTATATTATTTCCTTTCTACCTGAAGTATTTACGGAGATATGGAATTTCAAACACATCCATGAAACTTGTATTATTGTGGTTCATGTTTGAATTTTGTATAAGTTCAGGAGGCCATAATTGAGTTACTCGATAAGAACTGATAAACATCTTTAGTATTATTAGAATGCATAGAAGGAATACTGTAAGAGTGTTGTGTTTCACTTTTACTCTATCTCGATTAGTTACGGGGATGTGGTATTTAAAACGCACCCATGAAAATTATATTATTGTGATTCACGTTTGAATTGTTCAGTTGTGCTCTTTTCCAAACGATTGTTCACGTGCACAATTTATCGTACAACTAATAATGCGTGGAACATCCACAGCAGCAATTTATCCTTATCGGAAGCGGTTGCCTCAGCAAATGCCTTGTTGCTGCAGTCCTAACATCTTTACGTGGGACCACCTTCGAGGTTGTCTTAAGCGAGAACTGCTAGGTAAGTGATGGAATGTTGTTTAACATTCATAAGTGAGCCCTGCTGCTCATATATACCACATGTGGTGGCGGATCGCGATGTTAATATTGTACCGGTATCCACAACGACTGCAACATCACTGGAAGCTCCACTGAAACGAAAACCTATTTGAAGTGGGTGCAGTATTGTCACTGGAAAACTTCCTTTCAGGACTTATCCTCCTACCTTAGGAACGGTATTTTGCAGTGGATCGTCCTAGAACGATAAGGGAAGATCTGGCATTCTGCTTCCAGCAGTCCCACACGAGAATGATTCACCAGTCAATGTTCCTTGGAGTGCTACGAATGTATCACCCAACTCCTCCTCGGGACCCAAGGACGTTGATGGGTACTCCTCGAGAATGCCCCAAACGGAACATTGACCCCGGTGTGTACGTACACTTTTGACTGGAGAAGGCGATGTTGCGCTATCTCTCCGCCTAGCAACAGAAACTGCACTAGTGCCCACATACAATTGCACACTGATGCCATATCCCCTTTCAACGCGTCGACAACACACGTATGACTTATTTTAGGACGCATAGTTTTTCCTTTCAAAACGGATCCATTCATTGTGGGCATCTACGGTGGACCATCGAAACCCTGCAGTGTTGCACGGTTCTTGTTGGACTGCATTAACGAACTCCGTCACGTATTGTGAGGTCTTCGATGCACACAGAATCACATAGTGCAGTGTAGTTTGCGAAGTGTTATCTGTGATACACCTGCCCTGTGCTTTATTAGGCAGGTCAAATGGCACTCGGGCTACTTTGGCTGTGATAAGTGCACACAGGAAGGAGTCCACGTCGTACATTGACTCACCTTTCCATCCTTTCATTCTCCATTGAGGACACACGAAACGTTTCTATGTCAGAGCAACGCGGCTCACCAGATTGGAGATTCCCCATTCTGTGATATTCCCATTGACATGATCTCCACATTCCCTATCGATTATATGCACCTGGTATATGCCTCGGAGTAATGAAGTGGATGTTGAATTTGTGGCTTTTTAGTCCGGTCGACCGTAACCTCCGTCTTGGTGTGAACGGCATCACGTTGGTATCAGATCGTATTTCTGATCTGCAACGTGCCATTCCCTCTGATTCCGCTCGACGTTGTCGACCTTCGACTGAGGTTAAACGATGGAAAGCCACTGAATTCCGTCAGTTTCTACTGTACATAGGGCTAGTTGTGGTGAATACCGCAATTTTTTTGGAACTGTTTATATGTATCCATATTTTATATCACCCCACTTTGCACGTAAGCTATTTTGATTTTGTCCGACAGTTAATTCGTTTTTTTTATTGAAAAGTTCGACCCCCTTTACGGGCCGGAGAAAATGGTGTACAATGTGCATTGCTAGATGCACCCGCTGAACGGTGTTCGTGTCCACGATGCACTGGATGAGTGACATAAAGTGGCTCTGTCCGGAGGCCTGTCTTTTCTCTGTGTTCATTCGTTAGCATTGGGCGGTTGAGTTGGCCGGGAAGATTCGTATTAATCTTGTTTATTTCGTAGTTCGTTGCTCAGAACCGTTGAACGTCGTTCCGTTATCTACTGTTCCACTAACCGTTATTCTGTTGTCTGTTTACGCGCTCGTAGGCCGTATACCAACTTACAACACAGACCTTGACCCAAAAACGTAACACCCGCAAACATCCCAAACAACCCAGAAGACTATCGGAACTTACTTCAGACTGATCGGAGTGTGTAAACTGCAGAAGTTAACGCAGAGGGCCCTTTCCTCTGATTCACGGCTGTGTTGGTCATCGGCCAATTGTTTGTGATAGCGTGTTTCAAAAAAATAACTCATTTGTTATCAACCGGTTTTGCCGATCGCACAGATGAGTTCAACGATCTAAGGAACAGCTTACCTGACCTGAACCCGTGTGCAACAAAGTTCCTACAGGCGTCTCGCTTACGTCGGAAAATCATCTGAAAAACATTAAAAACCGGCCAAACGCTACCTACTCCATATCGTCAGGCACGAGTCTCATAACAGGCACTCGTATGCACTTGCTCACACTCGCTTTCCATACAGAAGATTGTGGGCTGTATCATCGTCTAAGGAAACCACTGATCAATGTGAACTAACCACTTCAACCGTGTATAACAACAAAGGAATGAAATAGGACGATTGATGCGATCATGGTTGACCGAGACAAAAGTTCAGACCAGACGGCAAAAATGAAGCGATTACGTAATTCAGTGACAGAAAAGTAAACAAAACCATCGGTTTTCAACCGACACACGTTTGACTAAGATACCCTAGGCTACTTCTGCACTGTGCCGATTACCAATAAGGCTTAACCTCAGCTATCGTTGTCAGTTTCAAGTAAACTGTATCAGCAGACGAATGCGTTCAATGTTATGCGTCACTGACTGAACCAATAGGCGTACTGATTGAACGACGACGAGAAACAACTAAGCATCATTGTGTGAAAAAGTCTGCCGTGCCGATTTTCCAATAACCATACTCACAAACACAGGCACACCGTAATGTGAATCAATCGCGTGCTATTATGTCATTTGAAATGACAATTAGCCAAAGTGACATCGATAAGTGACCGCTGATTCATTCGAACGCAAGTTCCTAAAATAACGGTACAAATGTTCTGGTTCTGAACAGCTGTTGTAATAACAAAAAAAATAGGGGATTAGATTTTTTCAGTCTCACAGAGATACGGAAAGGATAATGATGAAAGCAAAAAAGGTAACTTACTCAGCTGTAAGATGCAAGTCTGAGTCTAGCTCATGTTGAAGTCGTACAAAGGAATTCTCGAAAAAAGAGGCCAAACTATGTGAGAAAAGCGGAAAACACAGGTATGAAAATATCATGCACTAAATAAACTGCATAGGTGAAAATATATGTGATCTAGCGGCTGTGGAATAAAAAGTCGTTTGATGGTAACACAAAAGTTACTCATTACTAGTTTAGACTAAAAGACGGAGTGACAACAGTAGAACTGTAGAGCACACCTGTTTGATTAATAAGTGTGTTACACTTTAGAAATTTTCATCTGAAACTGTCTTTTCCGAATGCTTTCAAGAATAAACCCTAAATAGTTTAATCACAACTACACTAAATACCAATCGCAGGATTGCGAGTTAAAGTCCTAGAATTCAAACGATACTGTCTAGGTGTTGGCAAGCTGACAGTACTCGTCAAAGGGGTGGCAGTGGACGCGATATAGTGTAAAACCTAACCTTGGCGATTTAAACTACAGCAGTAATATTAGGTAGTTTCAAATAGGACACCAAGGTTTAAAAACAGGTAGCCATACAGCATCCCTCAGACAACCGATGTCCAAACAACTTCAGTTTATATCATTCCATCAACAATTAAACAAAACCAATCAGACGAAATCGCAGAGTTCGTCAGTAGACTGCTATTGGTTAGCTTTCGGGGATTACCTCTGTCATGATGATCAACACGAGTTGCAATATATATATATATATATATATATATATCAACAAGACAGCAAAAAAAACAGATCTCCCATCGCACTAATAAGACTTGGCAAAATCTATTGGCTTAACCGAACAACCTCCCAATTTTGCCAAAACATCAGTAAGCTCAGGTAACCATCACTGTTAGTAAAGTCAGGTTGGCAAAGGAACAGACGACAAATAGGGTTGGTCGTGATTAGGTGAACGTGTTTTCTGTTGCGGCTGGTCAGCAAGTTGTTTAATTCCTTTAAATTATAGGTGTGAAACATTTTGAGCTGACAATCCTACGGCTTAGACTGTTCCCAGGGAATTGTGTTTGACATTGTTCACCACCGTTGCTGCTACGGGGTTTCGCTATGCTGGCTGATGACGCTTACAAATGACGCACGTACGCCGTAGACTCATGTAATAAAAATTCTATAAAACCGATGCTTTTTATTAGTTTGGTATATTCATCATTCAGGCAATTTTTAACAGTCTGCCAGAAAT
Source organism: Paragonimus skrjabini miyazakii (assembly GCA_014338405.1). Classification (NCBI taxonomy): domain Eukaryota; kingdom Metazoa; phylum Platyhelminthes; class Trematoda; order Plagiorchiida; family Troglotrematidae; genus Paragonimus; species Paragonimus skrjabini miyazakii. The sequence goes on along the minus strand of JTDE01020883.1, from coordinate 10,173 downwards.
AAGGACGAATGGTGAGTAGAACATAATGTGGTCAAGGAGTCTTTTAATGGAGCCGTGAGATATAGTAGTATTCATGTTCACTCTTGGGGTCCAGTGAACTAATGATTAAAACAGCAGTATTACTGATAAGTAGTTTGGCAGATTTGTTAACTTAGAATGACAACATGCGACAAGGCATGTTTCTATCGCTGGTTCGAATCCACCCGATGTTCAGATTTTTCGCAATCGGGTCTCTTCTAAACACAGCAGTCGCTAGTGGTCTCGTCGAGTTCACCCGAACCCGATGTAACAAGGCAAATGGGAATTTACTATGCAGAAATCCGCTAGTATGCGTGTGGACCTTCGACTGAAAACGGGGGACGGATTGAGAAAATATGCGTTACTAAGTCATAGTAATCGAAATCATTCCGTCCTACCTCGGGTTCACAAGATCTAACTAGATAATGCAGCAAAAAAACGAAATCAGTTTAGGTTCGAAGATATGAGTACTGCAGTTCCAGCTAGCAGAAATGGAACGTCCAGAGAAACATCGAAAGAACAGTTTGCATAACCAGTAATCACAAGGACGCGAGTCCGAGAGTGAGTTCAGATGCTGACACATCTACGGTTTTCAGCAAGAAGCGGTACGATTAATCGTACATTCCCCCACCTAGTGAATGTAACACTTAATTATGCCCCATGAGGGGTTCAAGATAAGCGTAAAACGCGATGATATCAACCAAATGAGCTGATCTGTCCTCAGCCTGTTGATAAATCAGGGTGAACAAAGCATTGGAATATGTAATAATGTTGAGAATGCCGAATGTATCACGCTGTTGGTTATAACTGTTGTTGTATAAGTTGAAGGTAACGAAGCAAGTATAAGACACGGTAATACTTGCAGGGAACCAAGCGTCACAAATGATTTACTAAACCACGGGAAAACACATGAGAAAGGTAGTCAAAACCTTGTCAGACATTTCCAAAGTCGGTCACAGAAAATAGTAGGTTAAAGGATGTTCATCTAAGGAAAAAACCACGACAAATATGCAAACAATTAGGTCTAGAAAAGAGTAGGAAAGAAATGTAGTTTTAATGTTGAAGTCTGCTAGTGACCAATTGGAGTGGTAGTCTATTCAAGCGATTTGTTATGCAGACAAACTGATATCGGTCGGACAATTAGCGCAAAAAAAGCGCTCATTATCACAATATATATAAAAACGGCCGTGTTTTGGGAGGGTGCCTTACCACCATGTAATAATACGAAGAAAAGTATACCCTAAATAAGAAGTAGAACAGAATGCAAAGAAATAATCACGGCCCAACATTTCCATTTACACTGTCTCCTAATAACGGCTCGTTCCTTTCTCCGTGGTTGAAAGGCTGTTAAGTAACGATACAGCCTCAGCAAGTAGTACCCGAAGTCACAGATGAACAGTCGACATTGTCAGAACCAGGCTCGACTACATTAGCCTATGCATCCGTATTGACTGAATGAGTAAACATGTTTAATCCCCGCTATTAAATATATGCCTGTGAATCTCGTCTTTCCTCGCTTGCTGGTGTCGCTTGGGGATAGCAGCTTAACGAGGGCATCGATGGTTCATCAGCTGAGGGTGATTTACGTTTTCCGCTATGAGTACCCACATCTCGCAGCCGTAGAATAGCAGTCTTCCAAAATGGCTTCTATAAGCGCTCCATAACCAGCATTCAGAGATAGTTAGACAATATCGACAGTCTTCGTGATATGGACAACTGTACACTTCCTATATAACCACCGCGGTTGCCAGAGATTCTAAATTACACCAACCGGTCAGTAAATACTACAACTTCATTATGTAACATTAACTTTTACACAACCACAGGGGTAGTATAGAAGCACTCTGTTTTGAAGTATATTAAAAAAAACCAGGGAAGCACGAATTGTTGACTAATACTATCAGTGCAAATTGAACACTGTCAGGCAACAATAGCCTGTAATCGGTACGACCAAGGTCAGTCAGTGATTCACGAGGCAGGAGGTCCAAGGCAGCATTCACTGTGAGCTGCGATGTCATTCTGGGCAACAACCCTATAACATTTGAATGCCAAAATGCAAGTACCTAGTCTAAATATGGCAGGTGATGCTAAATTCACTGACTAAAAAGAAGTGGTTGATGACGGCGACTCGCAAGGAAGCAAGCAGTCGGGTAAATTAGCCCTTAAACTATTCCTGGAAGCAACCCAATCTGCTGAGCTTTGTATGGATGAGTATACGATCTATCTGGTGTTTTCATCTAACGAAGCGGCTTAAACAGTTAGTTAATATTCCCTAATACGAAAGTGGATTTCCATTCCAACACATTCAACAAAGAAGAAAGTTTACTTCTGTGAGTATCTAAAAGCGTACTACTGACTTGAGCTCCTGCTGTTCACCGATTGTGTTTAGGGTCAACGTCTTATTGTTAAAATGAACAGGGTAGTTTCAGGTCGAAACTTTGCGACCAGCCGTGTCCCAGAAGGTTCTACACCAGCAACTCTGCATTGTATTGTATGTCTGCAGTTTCTCAGTCCGTCAATTGCCCTTTCTTTTTATGTACTAATGACAACATTGAGCGTCGATAGTGTGATAGAAACAGAGAAACTACGGTGACTTATACACAGTACACGAATGAGCCGAAGAGAACCGACTTCTGTTTAACACAGCTAAACGTAGCGTTGTACCTTCGTTATCCGTGTTGCACACAGTACATTCTGGGAGTGAAAATACTGGGTATAACTACACGCGAGCATGGAGTAGGCACGAGTGCCTCGAATAACCTGTCTCCCAACAGTTCGTCAGTGGCCAAGGAAGCCAACTTGATACTTGGGATACTCGTCATGCTGTATGGACAGTTTCAGACTACTTCACTAGTACGTTCAGTTAGATAGTGCGCCTAATTCTCGAGCTAACTACCTAAGCTTATCGTCCTCATCTTCTGAAGAACACTGCGCTAATTCTGAAGCCACAACGTACAGCCAAAAAGCGGTTTATGACACTACGTTTTCTAACCTACCCAGACAGTTTGCGCAACCTTGATCAGTTCTCAATGCGTTGCCGACATGTCAGCGGAGACTTAATTTTAAGGTTGAACAGTGATGTGATTAAAACGGTTTCAAATGCGATTGTTGCTCATTTGACCGACTCCAATCATTGTGTCAGTAAGAACGATGGTTTTCAGATTGTCTACTGAGTGCCAAGAAATCGATCAAAAATGGTGAGATTCCGAAAGGTGACCATTGACGACGCCACGAGTATCAGAATGCGCAACCCTGACCTCTACGCTCAGAAGCTGCTGCGGACACTTAATCTCCCATGGCCCACAATCAATCAAGCCCACAATTTGGGACAGTGATTGCGTAACTGATAACAAACACGCTGTCCATAACCTCTATTGGCCGTTTTTCTGACTCACCCTAGTCACTGTTTTCATATTTATCGTGTTATAATTGGCCTAATGATCAAACATAGAAAACAATTTTTGCTCGCTAGTTCGTCGTTCTCATAAACAAGCCTCCTTATCTTTCTGTAATCTGAAAATTTCCTACGAATTCTATGAACCACCGACTGGGTTATACTTGGGTGTCATCACTTAACCTACTGTATATATGAACCGACATAAGGAGTATTCCGTCTGACATTTAACGACTTCAACCGCTCTTTTAATTAACTTGCTGCATGGAATACCTGTTAAGTTCGTCCCCAGCAGACGGAGTCCGAGGTTGTAATGAGACGCTTGCGTCGAGGTTAGTTTGCTACATGTACGATTTTAGCGGTCATTATGGCCGAAGAAGTGATGTCTAACAAAGTGAAGAACGAAGTGGCAATATCCTAATGCGTTACGTAAATATAGGAATACATCCGTATAAGATGGTATCACGTCAAGAACGAATAATAGCCAGAGAATTTACAACTGCTGCATCTTACATATAAATAGCCAGCAATATTGACATTTTAAATGCAGAACACAACGAACTGTAAAAAGCGTGACGCAAAACGAACGCCTCAAAATGAGGCACTCAGTTTAAGGACTAACGGAGAAAACCTGCCTCTCAACTGTAGAATAAACCATGTACAGTAAGCTGAATAAATCCACAGGAAACATTAAAAATGCGCTCATCATATTGGTCATGGGCAGGTTTCCGAATGTGCTTACTACTTACCGTTCAAGTAGACCTGAGTTAAAGCAAACGTTGATAGCCCTGGGAGTTGTCAGTTTTGAAAGCGCAATCAGAAAAGTGTACAAAGACCACGATATATCGGCTAGGTAGGCTGTCAAATCACTGAATCGATCAGCTCCTGAGAAGGACACAGCCAACTCGCGTTCAATTCGATCGCATATCTATGTAAAACAAATGCAAGTGGAATGACTCAAGTCAATCAGTCTGGATCAGATGTGAAGTCAATGGAAGAAAAGAACACGGAAACTCACATCGAACAGTATTTGAAGCATACTTTCTAAATCAACGAAATATTTTTCTTGGAAGCTGAACACGTTTGACAAGATATTAATAAGTTGTTGTGGTGCAAGTACATAGTATAATGCACAAAGGTCGAGCATTTTGGGTAGATCGAACACATAGTGATTGTAAATAAGTTCTCCGAATTCCGAAGTTGAAATGTAGTCATTCTAGGAGAGTAGGTGAATCAATCAGTGACGGTGTATTAGGATAATACTTCGTTTAGCCGTGGAGTACTAGCACGCTCATAGACAGCCAAAACAAGCAGCAAAAGTTTGCGATATGCAGAGAAAGCTTTCTTCGGAATCGAACTCAAACCACTTCTAGATTAAGTAGGTACACAGCATAGAATTAGTGGAACAGTTGATTCACCTGGGTGCTTGTGCTAGAAATGAACACAAACTGTCTCGCAAAGAATGACTGAAGAAAATCTGGATAAACCAACCATCAACAAATGAAAAAATGAGTGCAAAAATCACCTGGCACCAAAAATGTGCGAAATCTAGATCAAGTAATCTGCCGAGATCATTGCACAGTATTTCAACACGTTCGATGAACCGATCCAATTGATCTGCGTCCGGATTAGGGGATAGAGCAACAAACTCCAAAAATCGTAGATCAAAAGCCCAACAGGGAGCCATTAGTCAGAATAATCACAAAATGAAACAACTTACTAATGCTGGCAAATAGGTCTTAGATTTGGTACAATATACTTTCCGCTGCTCCAGAGGAACAGGAACATTCATACTGTACAGACAGTTAGAAGCAAAACCAGCTGTTGCAGAATGTTACCTGAAAATGCAAAATTCAACAATTTAAAGTGGCCAACATAGCGAAAGCATTGATAAAAAGCCTACTTTATCAAACAAAAGCATTGAAGCAAGCCAAAACAAACGAAACCATAAAAAATCTGCGATAAGTACAGCATGGTTCAACAATAACGCTTCATAAAGTAATCGCCGAAGTCAGGACACGGAGGCCTGAAAACGCCGTTTTCGTGCGTGTTCCGAAGAGACGTTGACAGCCAACATTACCACGTGACATGAGGTGAAGAACAAGAGTGTTCTTTTCAACTGGAAATGGCAGTCATGTACACTAAGGCACAAGGAACCACTGTTCCTGACAACAGTCAATGAGAATACTATTTTGAGTGAAGTTAAATTTCTGCTCACTTTTTACTTACATATTGTACATATTTCTTAATCCGCCAATCCGTAGACGGCTGTCAGCAGCAACGATCGTCTGAATAAAAATACCTATGCTTACGGCTTGATATCTTCGTTTCATGCATTCATAACGGTTGTGAGATCAACTAGAGGTTACAGTTATTGCAGTCGTCGCTCACAGCAACAATGACATGGAATAACCCAGAAACGTGCTGAAAATAGTTGTCTGTAAATAAACGAGTAGACAAGCAAAATAGTGGAAACTGACAGAGGATCAACAACTTTACGAATACATGTTCGTCTGTTTGTACTAACGAAGATAATGTTATGGCTAACCAAATTTTGGGAATGTAATGTAGATAACATATGGACTAACCACAACCTTTAACAGCTTCAACGGGGTCAGTACTTTGGCAATAGAAAACTTAAACAAACCAATGCCGTTTGTATGTGCAATAACTGCCATCTCACAACCTGCTGGAAACTCCACTTTGAGATATTCAGTCTTCAATGAAGGTAACACAAGAGAGCATATCCGGCGCCCAAGACAAAAGCAGACCTGGGCCTAAAAATAACAAGACCAGTGAGTGGGAAAAGAAGTGGCGATGCTTCCGTGTTCATCAAAAGGCGAAGATGATAATCGATAAACGCTCAACCAAGTTGGAAGTGTGCCTTCCAGTATTTGGTCCCTTCCGTGCTTTGGAAGCTGTCGCATGAAAACTCGTAAAGATCTTGGGTGCAATGAACACAAGGTGAACAGACCTGTGACCATCACACAGGAATTACTGATAATATTCAGTATTCACAAGGCGTCTCTCCGGCCTCCCATAAGCAAAGAAAGATGGCGGTCAATTTCAACAACAAGCTAGTACAATTAGTTTCGTGAAGAGCTGAATAAAAAAGATATAGCGTGGAACGATACTACGCTTTAATAAAATATAGAGCAATTTCCGTTTTCGACGAGGGATCGTCGGGAACGTCAGAACCAACCACCTTATCTCCATTGTCTATAGGTGATCAGCCACCATATCCTAGAATATTTCCAGCTGGAGGTCAGATGAATCAACCATCACAATCCGTAAAGTACAACGTTCCTAACTTACTAATGCATTATTTTGCTTCCGTCTGTAAAGCCATCGATCGGCCGCTGAGTATCTTAAGTTGTTCAGCTTGGAGCCTGCTTGTGCGCGAACCGTGCGACAAATGATGGATTAAGAACACTAATACACGACTCGACCACTCAATATGTATATTCTAACCTTACGAATAGCAATCGCCTTCCAGGTTACTGGTTCCTTACCTACTGACGCCAGCTGACACTTGCGACCGAATTTAAAAAACGACGTTCGAACAAGTCAACAAGTGTGAAACTCCTGGGCTTCCAGCGTGGCTTCGTAGCACAGCTGGTACAGCATTTGCCACGTTTGGGCATGTTGTTTCTGTGGCTGGTTCGAATCCAACCGAACGGGTCTCTTCCAAATTCAACAAGAAACATATCTATGATCCCGAATGGTCACATTTACGACTGGAACCTAAAACTGCTCTAGCTGTAGTCTAACAAGTAAGAACTTTTGACTGCAAAGATATTTCAACTTGTAAAGCCCTGCTTTCGTCGAGTAACGGTTAGGCGAGATCGTCCTGACTGGCAGCTTTGAAACAACAGCCGACTGGTGGGCAGACCAACCAGAGGGACTGACTACAAAACGGAAATAATCTGGCTAGTATTGTGCGGCAGAGGTTGATGACAACAATATATATCCCATCCGAACTCTCTGTTAAGGGATTAGAGAAACCCACTAACATCCTCTTCAGTGATGCAGGATACTATTATTGTTTTTTCTTGTTACTAGGCCCACTGTGGTACTTGACCTTTTTCGTAATCTTGAAGAACCTTTTTAGAACAACCCAACAATGCATCAACCCTTGGATGATCCGTTATCGCTGTTTGTCATTCGGCAGTTACCGCATTTCTAATTCCGATCATAGAATTGCGTTGAACTACACAAGGTTAAATAAACGACTTCGGGTTGGCAGGAGCGCCTGGTCAATGGTGATTCATACCGCTCGCTGTGTTTTCATTGAAATGTGATCCACATGTCGATCGAAGGAGAGAGGCCAGATCCGAGTAAAATGCGTCCTTGACGTCGACGTCACTACAATCAGTAGGAGTGTAAGCAGACACAATAAATAAATTCCTGAAAGTCTTGCGTCTAGAGCTGGCCTTAACAGAACCTGCCAAGCGGACAGCACAAAGCCTACTGTTAACGGGAATCCAATCTGCTAATGTGGCTGCAGCCGTCGTGTTGAGGACTATACCTACTACAGCCTGACTTGTAACGACGGCTGTGGAGTCATCCGAAGTGTATAACCAGTATCGGGTAGACAATGCGGGTACTGTTAGTTCCATACGCTGACTATTGTCTTGGATTTTAGTCTCCGAGATACAGCAGGCATCGACATGCAACGAGTCTAACGTTCATGCGCGAGCGGCCTGTTGACCTATCTGTTTTAGAGTGCGAACGTTGAAAGCACCTATATTAATTCGCATTCTGGGTCTAAGCAAGGGACGAAGGCGGCTTGAAGCTGAACGGCAAGAGACGGAACTTACCGGCTCAGCGTTACCACGCTTAGCTACCTCTGTTGTGGGACCTGTAGAGCAATTATCACAAACGGAGGCCGGGAGGGGCCTGAGAACTGAAATTGATAGGACAGTGGCGGAGGTGTCAGCAGTAGTATGTTCTCGCCTATCCAAATTGTTGTATGCAGCAGATAGGGCGACCCGGTTTATACTGCGAGACGGCCGATGCAGTATCGGATTACTGGAATTGTGACTATTCATGGCTGTGTGTGGGCTGAGATACTGCCACGACGCCCAGACCCAGACAGGAGAACGATTAGAGTTCTAAACCAAAGCCTTTGGCTCAAAAGCCTTTACCACAAGGCAGCGGGTGAGTAGCAGTGTACCAGAACTGGTAGATTTTTCGGAAAAAGATGCTAACTTTCTTCCAACCCCCAACCTGGAGGACCAGGAGACTGGTTCGTCAGAACTCTACCTGTTGGCCTGCCTGGTATGAGTGACTCTATCGGTGTGGTGGCCACACCGTCTAGTTTAGCCTAATGGGCCTTCGAGATGCGCAAGCCGTCACGCCACGTCAAGATCCAGTCTCGCTGTGTCGATATCTCGGCTTATACCTTGAAATTTCAAGGTTTTCACTGATTTCATTAGTGTATTAAACAGTCAAGTTAAGTTCACTTTCGTTCAACTCATTTCAATTCGGCTCACTTTGCAGGACGTGTCAGGGACAAGTTTTATGTACCAGTAACCAACAAATTTCTGCACTTCGACCATGATGCCCCTTCCAACAATTCCTATCCAGCCCAAGTCGCCATGTTCAAGTCAATTTATCTGCTTCAATATCCAGCAGGCGACCGTTGATCTAAAAGACAGTAATTGAAAACAGGGCATAGAAATTTTGGCTGTTCTGACGATCCCGGCTGCAATCGTGTTTTCCAGCTTGCCTGTTTTGCAAACATGATTCCATGTACGCCTGCCATGGGGAGTCCGGCACTTAGTGCCACTATCTTCAGTCGTGCAGCCAACTACATGCAGCAAATTCTTCCTCCTTTCCTAATGACTCACCTAGCATTCTATTCTTCAGAGTCGTTTCATCTGTACCTATTCTAGTGATTGTCAAACGAGTTCCTTTGTTCAATCACTTCATTTGTACAGACTTAGATGGTTAGGTCATGTAGCCCGAATGCCAGCTAATCATCTGCCACATCGAGCACTCCTTGCCGACGCGGCGGCCGATAGGCGTAAGGTGCAAGGTAAACAGATGATGACCTGGCGTAGAGAAACAAAGTCGTTCACGATGAGGTTGGCTGTTGTAGATCGGACTCGTCTCCCAAGCTGAGGATCTCCCGATTCGCAGAATCGGTGGCTGGAGACGTTAGATCAGATAGCGTCTAACTGAGTCCAATGGCGTGAACGTTCTCGTTGTTTGTCCGACTACCGTATGAATTGAGTGCATTTAATGACGTGGGGCAGTGAGTCTTACTTTCACTTGTAACTCAGTTGTCTGTTTGTAAGGTGTAGGCATCTTGATGTTGAGTTTTTGAGTATAGACGGAGCTGTTTTTCGTAGTCAGGTCTGTTTTTTCTTTTTTCTTACTGCACAGGGTTTGCTATTTTTCCATGAATATGTGGCAGTTAGACATCAATGTGAACCACAGATATATTGCCGCCTATGATGATGTGCATAGTTTAACACATCTGAAGGTTCTAAAAACTTTTCGCTTAACGCATTTTTGAGTGTCGCCCAGTGGGCTGGGGCCCACATCGCGTTCTTCTCCTTTATGCTCTTCGTCGTTGCTGTTGTGGCAGATAAGCATCAGTGTTCAGTTCGGTTTCCAGGACGAAACAGCTTCAGCCGGAAATTGTCCAGTTTCTTGCAGCAGTGAGATTCTGAGGGAGCCCAGTGCTGCGGCGATAATGAGAAGAGGTTCTTCAATTCCATGAGTTATCATAGGGGCTACCAGATAAAAGCTGA
>JTDE01020882.1:20328-39301 GCA_014338405.1 Paragonimus skrjabini miyazakii | reverse complement strand
ACGACCGAATTATCATATGTGAACGTTCATCTACTTTCGCTGACTGGAAAGTCTATGGGAATGCGACAGTTGCGATCAATTGTGGGTGATGTTCAATCTATATAATAATACATGTACCAATCACAAATGTCCCTATGAAAGTGGGCGGCCTGAAGTAATTAATGACGACTCCTTCCTATCTCCAATCAATATGAGATAGAGCGAAGCTGGTCTCGTTTATCCAGAGGCTTCGACTCCAGGACACAGTGCAACGAACAGTGTCTCAATGTCCAATTTACTTTTACTCCTGGAGAGGTACACACATACAACGCCTAGACCAATCCCTAAGTTGGTTAAGAGTCGCAGCGATGCGCATAGCAACACTCGTGTCTTCTCAATAGTCATCGGTTTAGGTTCATTTCCGTGGAAACCTACGAGATTGCCACGTTTCTCTGAACTTTCTACCTACTTGTCAACACTCAACTCTTTTAGTTTAAACAATTTTTTCCCTCCACATTAAATGTCGACGCTTTGTCAAGACTGGTTGCGTTTTCTAATCATTGCCAATGTAATAAGTCAAGAATGCGCTTAAAGCCAGACTACGTACTACAGTCTTGTTGTACATGAATTACTTAGGCATAACAAGGAACGATCGAGTATAGAGTGAACCATTTTGTGTATGCATGATGGATTGATTGAATGTTAAGAGTAATTAGGTAATCGAAAACATACGATGTTTGTTCGTGTTTCCTGTTTAATCTGGTAATCAATCTTAAGAAGAGAGATTTAACTTTATGAGCGTTTGCTCAGATTTATCAGCACACACCAATGTCATCTTGTTGTCCATTCGAACTGAGCAGACAGAACTCAGTATGGTAAGCGATAAGTCATCTACTACACGTGGTATTATCGAAACACCGAAATCTGCTAAATATTTCGGAATCCACGAGAGTAAAACAAAAATAAGAGGAAAGCCAGAGAGAAGAACGTTTGTATTTATATATATATATATATATGTATATATATATGCATAAGTGTGCAGCGCTGAAGATCAGATCGCATTAAGAAACTGACGGTACGTAAGAGCGAGATACGCAACATTTGGATAAAGGAAGTGGAGGAAGCTAAACGTAACGGAATGACACATTGTATAAACGACAGGTGCCAAAGGATGACCCAGTCAACAAATCTGCGGTCAATGAGGAGAACGTTTCTGATGGCTGATCATGTGGAATTTAGTGGGATGACAACATAATCGCCAGATTGTTAACCAAGCCAATGGATTGACTGATTCACGAACTCATACATACACAGGTCGAACACGTTTGTAGCAGGGAGTACACCATCAAAACAACACAGTTAAGTAAAATATGGAGAAGGGATCTGAGGGTGCAATCCGCGCGCACTTACGTTTGCCCTGGCTGCACATACATGAAGCTTGAAAACTAGCAGTCTGTACATGTTGAAGCTAACCTATATAGTATAGATACAAACCGTCCCCGGACTTGCCTTACTTTTTCAGGCGTGTTGACCCGGACTGAAGAAAAAGCGACAACGGGGTATTAGAGGACAGAAGGGAGAAAAAAGGGTTGACGAGGGAAAAAGGCGTGACAACCGAGAAATCAGGACTGCAACTGGGGATGAGTTTGGTATTGACTGTGTAAGCGAAGGAGAAGTGTGTGTATTTCCGAGCGTTTCTGGCCCACTGTGTCCTCGGAGAACCAGCTGGCCATTTCGTTTTGAAAATAGTCTTTGGTGTAACTTTGGACCGGTTGCTTCACGGTACGTGGGTAGCATGGAGGGGAAAGAGAAATGGCATATCGTCTTGTTAGTTAGGCAGAAGCGATGGGTACAGAGCAAATTCAGTTCGAAACGAACTGGTATCCGACAGATCGCACTGCCCCCTCAAAAGATTTTTTATGTAAATGAGAATGAATATAAGCAGAAACTGATTAGCAAACGACGAGGACGGCCAGGGCCGTGGCACCAACAAAGGAACAAAAACGCGTACACAAACAGAACTGTCTGCAAGTCACGCTGTGTGATGCAGCATGACATCTAACCAGAGTTTGTGATTTGATCAACTGGCACAACTGCTCTCGTAAGCCTATGTAAGATGGCTGTCACAGAAGTGTACGGAGGGTCTAGACGAATAGTAAAGGCAATAGGACCAGAAAATGGGTTTCGGCACGTATAGTATACGTGCGCGAAAGAAGCATGATTCCATACAAGACTAGTCGCTAGTTAAAATGCCGGTATAACTCACCTTGAAAAACATTTCTACATAGTGCAACAGATAGATTCCGCAATCCACCAGATTACTTTGACTTGGCACTCGGGGACTGAAACCACGGATGGTGTCTTTGTTGAAATGCAGTGAGCCGTCTTCGGAGGACCGACGTGAATCCCATTCGACTTGAAGATAGCTGCAAAACGAGCAGTATGATGAAAGTAAGAATGTAACTCAGGCTAAGTACAATGCACACAACATGGTTTTTATTGGAGCAAAAATTCACAATGCTCGACAAATGAATAACTATGAGCGGAAACAGAATGTGAGTGACAGATGCACATACGAGGCAACATACTGTGGTAATGTTGAGGTGACGAGATTTATGTGCCAACTGAACTCAATGAGACAAAGTTGAATTCGCACAAAAAAAAACGAAAGTTGATGTGGACAGACCAGAAAGTTCGCATATTGTTTACATGGCTCAAGCTGAGCTAGTGACGTAGAAAGACGATTGGACACTTCGTACCACATCACTCAGGTGATGGATCTCCGGTGGAGCAAGCAAAAAACTTCCTATGAATCAAAGAAGAGGGCGTATCAGAAACTAACTTACTCTCTTATCACGTGTAGATTGCTCACTCGGGTCTGACATGGTAACGAATCGAACAAGAGGATGCAGGGCCTGAGGAGAAGTTGAAACAGCAACGTGAATAAATAAAACATGATATGATTAATGGGTTCATAAAAACGAATGCCGTGATTTCAGATTGACAGCATTAATTATGCAGCCTGATAGTTCAATCGTTAACAAATAGGACTGATATCAGTTAGGGCACAGCGATTATTACGATCACCGCCATTTTTTGTCTAAGTAAAGTTCATATGTACATAATTTAGTCAATTGTAGGATACACGGTATGAACCTCAGAATAAATGGAAGGAAAAAGATACGGAATGATAAAACGAGCAGTAAGCAAGCAAACAAGTAAAAAATTAATTGGGGACCTGTCGCATAAGATATCCGGTGCTTCAAACAAAGATTGACATCGTGCCAGTGGAAGTCAATCGGAGAATATCATGGGAACTTTATCAAAGGCATTTGCGATCTCTTTAAAATGGAAATAATCGTGAGCGATCTTCAACGGTATGCCACCAGGCGCGGATCCCTGCTACAGTCTCCAAACTATCGACGAGTTGTTGGGCTACTTGTGGTGCATCATAGCTTCGGACAGTGTTGTCTGTCTGGAGTAGGGAAAAAATTCTGCATTGTCCAAATTCGAATCGAATCAGAGGGCGTTACAAAATCGCGCCCGGTGTAAGTTGAATAACAAAATGCATTCTTTTGAGATAAGCATAAAAACTGATCCACCCTCAGATATGTTCGGATGATTAGGTATGTAGGTCGATGCTGACGAAAACGTTGAACCTATCAGATACTCGTTTTACAGTTTGATGGGATTACAGTCCAACAACGGATGGTTCCGCCAGGCTATCGTACTGTAACACGGCCTGAGTCATGACAGTACATCAAGAGGGGGAACTATAATCATTACTGACAACAGAACGTCAGCACTAAGCACTGGCGTTTTACTGATACGTGACCGTGTAAAAAAATGTTTGCAAGTGACATGCAATCACAAGCAAACAACACATTATCATGTAAGAGTAAGATACAATCAGAGGAGTATTTTCTCCACAACTTTCACAACTTCATTTCAATAGTCGTCCTCTTCAATGCGCAGGTAAATCAGTAATAAAACCGCAACATTCACGTCACTGAGCCGATTATCTACCAACCCCAGCAATGTCATCAACTAGATGTTAGATAGTTCACGTAATTCCCAGCCCGGAAGATGACTACATCCAGGGGTTTTTAACTCGCTAATCGTTGGTTTCATTTCCCCGACTAAGTCACAGGTTGACTACCTTGTATCTGATGCCAGTAATATTGAGGGTTTAGTGCTAGGGTGGCAAGGGAGTACTGAATACAAAACCAATCATACACACTAACTTGAGTGTGGCTCAGTGATAATGGAAGAAACTCGACCAATGTAGTGAGCGAATTGAAGGAGCATACAGACACTATCAATTTGCTTTGTAAGTAACACTTCATTTGCGAGTTGGTTGTGTTGTTTATCTCAGACTCAATGGAGTTCATAGATCAATGCGGATGTTAAGAGAACTGTGTAAAATTGAAGTATGCTTTAAGATCTTAGACTGTTGTATCTTTTGACAGAATCAGGATGTGTGACCGAAGTCCACAGGATATGTATATCTGATGGACGACAACAATCATGAAACCAGTAGTATGGTTTCGGCGAGTTTTGATCATTAAATATGTACCAGTTATGTTACTCTAACTTGCGAAACCATTACTCCACCTTCTCAGAAAAGACAGCTTGACAGAACGCAACAAACAGATGAGTTCGAACATGTATTACCAACCGAAGGTGAACACATTAGTCTGTTCAGCGATGGCGAAACTATGACACTCAAGAGCCTCAAAACATTTTGGTTGCGTGAAGTGATGACTGAAATTTCTCAACCTCAGTGACTGTCCATGAAACGCAGTTCATCCGAATAAGGCACGGTTGACTCAATAAACAACAGTGAAGGTGACCAAAGCTGAATATGTTTGTCTACCTCCAGGTGCACTTTAGAAATAAGGCCAATCGATTCACACGTTTTTTTTTTACATCGACGAAGTTAGAGCGACATTAGAATGTTCCGTAGGATAAACATGGCGGCATCGGAAACGTCTATGATGCGGTCTATTACGACCACACCCATTCGACTCAGATGAATAGGATCACATCTGAGTACCGGATACGAGCTTGATGCGTACGAAAAAGCAAACGCGATTATCAAGTTTCAGGACAACATAGACTGGGCTTAAGCTCATGAGTGTGTCTATACTTATCCGGAAAAAGTAGAATCGGAGGAATTGCGCTAATATAATAATAAATACGGAAAACAGATGAATGTTATCAAAAAATTACGCGAAAGGCCGAGGCACCAAATCACTGAAGCACAAAATTAAACAGGACCCTCTCATCGCTGCCAGTCTCATGGGCACGGAAGTCATCATACTTTGTAGAATAGATAACCGAATTCACACAATTGCTGTCTTTGTAATTTTGACAATCGCGCGATTTGAAGGCATTCACTCATAATGTCCAAGATGACAGCGCTGACTGAATTATAAGGTGGTTGTTTGGAATTTTCTGACTCAGTTTTGTGTATGGCGATGTGAGCGAATTCATGGACGCCCGAATATGTCAATCTGTAATAAGCTGACGTACAAGCTGCGAAGGACTCAAGACGATAACAACTAGATACTCAATTGTCAGTTCGAACTCGGACTATCATGGTGGTTTCTTTTCCGAGTTGAGTAGTTCAAGGACGCAGAAGTAAAGGCTAATACTGCTTTCGGACGTCCTGAAAGACGCGTCTGAAAGAACTAAAGCCTGAACATGACCACTGAGCTTGGTGTCTACCGCTCAAAGATGCTGTCTATACTGCTGTACGGTAGTGAAACTTGGACACTGTATCAACGGGAAGTGCGCTATCTGAACCGTTTTCATTTGCAGGGCTTAAGATGCGTCTTGCGTACTCTGTAGTCGGACACGCTTCCGAACACAGAGATACTGCGGCGTTCAAGAGACGTGTTAAGTAGTATGGCGGCAAACTTCATGATACATAACCGAACTCGGGTGAACTAAGAACAAACCCCGGGAACAAAAGTGGGAAATGATGCTCCCCAGCACAGAAACCGGAGGAAAAAAAATTGAGACAAACACGAAAGTAAAATATACCACCCCCATCGGCTATGCGTCTTAGTCAAAATAAGCCAATTATATCCAATCTCAGAGCTACGTATCACTACACTGATGTGTTTAATCGTAAAACCAGGTTAGCAAAACCGACAATTCGCAAAATACACTTTAGCCCCTTTAGTCTACTCAAACAGGAGATAAACAGAGAAGGTATATCAGCACGCGAAGCGGCACGATGCAAGCTTACATTGCGTTGATCCCACGTTTGCGCAACCAGGCCAATCGTCTGCGCCGCCAGCGATCAAACGCTTCACCCTGCAAGGCAAACCACAGGTAGATGAAGTAAAGTTCACAAAACAAATTGTGCAATTAATCCAGACTATTTTTCTGAACGAAGTTCATAGGTTAGTTACTTATCTGAGCTCCATATGGTCTATTAATTTTGGACAAGAGAAAATTCCTGTTTGCATTTAATGGAGAGAAAAAAACAGTATCGGCTTAGTCTGGTTTAAAAAACAAAGGTTCGAATGAATGAAAGATGAGTTAGACAAGGAAAACAAAATTGAGAACCGTTGAAACACGGACAGTATCAAAGACCAAGTACAAGTTATAGTAGATCGTTTGGTTGCTAGAAAACAGTCAGTAGCCCGGAAAAAAGATAAGCAACGCATAGCGAAGGTGATCGCACAAAATGTATGAACACAGCTACATCAATGTCAAACAAATGATGACAAGCAAACGGAGAGCAATTAGAAATCTAATACTAACTGGATCAGAACAATTTGCGAATAAGTCAATTGAAATAACTTTGAAAAAATCCATTAATACTTTTGATATAGGGTTATAAAGAACGACTAATTCAGTCCGCGCAATTTGTTACGTAATCAAAGATTGTTATGGGTAATTTGGAGAAAAGTCCTTGTACAACGACGAAAGTTTGATGATAAGAAATAGAAAAGCATTACCACTGGCTTCGCTTGTCAATGTAGTGCTCATGTAAAGAGATTACTGAGTCACTGAGAGAACCAACAAATTAGTAAAATTGAAAGGACATTCGAAATGGTATTGTAGGCCTTTGTTAGGTTGATGAAAAGAAAAGGATTAAGAACTTCCATGTAATTAAACAAAAAAAACATCCCTGAATTGTATGTTACATTACGTATGGCAAAGGCTAGTACTGCTTTCGGACGTATTGAAAGACGTGTCTGGAAGAATCACAGTCTGAATGTGACCACTATGCTCTATCGACCGTCCAATGGTGTTGTCTGTACTGCTGTACGACAGTTACACTTGGACATTGTATCAACGGAACGTGTGCTATCTGAGCCGTTTCCATCTGCAATGTCTAAGACGCATCTTGGGAATTCGGTGGTCGGACATGGTTGCGAACACTGAGATACTTCGGCGAGCGGACATGGACGGAATGGAAGCCATGCTGATGCTGCATCAGCTTCGTTGGCTAGGTCACATTCATCGGATGGGCGAGGATTGTACGGATGCCGTACGTACAAATGAAATTAGGTAAGCGAAATCCTGGTGGTCAAAAGCGGAGATACCAGGATGTTATCCAAGTGAGTCTTTCGCATTGTAACATTGACTTTAGATGCTGGGGAGATTTAGCGCTAAACCGGACAGTCTAGAGAAATATGATGTGGACGGACGTCCGCAAGTTCAGTGAGCAGAAACTGCGCGACCGTGAACGGAAGCGCGCGGTACGCAAAGGAACCGTCGATGTCGTGGGTCGTGGTGACATGACTGTAGGCACTGCGATGTGTGCGGCCGCGAATATGCTGACCGTTTGGGATTAGTAGGCCACTAACGTGCTCACAGTACACCATCGGCAAAGAGAAAACGAGTATGTTAAAGTCAAGTAGGCTATACCAGTCATATTCATTTTTCTTCTTGTTCTCATCAACCAACGAATACTGTCGTTTGGAACTCTCCCGCTCCCATTTTCAGAAACCTAGATGTCTGTGGCCTTTTACTTTTTCTTTCCTTTATCATCGTTGATGTGCTGTATGATGAATGTTTTCTCTATTTTCTTCCAGTCCAACCTTGCATTTTGATTCTACTCCATATACCATCTAGAGTATACTAACGTGTACTCCAATATTGGAATGCTTCTTGCGTAATATTTTCAAGATTTTTCTCCCCAGTATAAAGATGGAGGTTTCAATTTCGAGCTAACGTATGAGTTGGCTAACCAGGAATGACCGGCTGGATACAAAGGCTTCACTAATACACCTCCCGGTCTTATTCCTTCGAGTTTACACTGGACACGTGGTGTGTTAGCGGAACCACAAGTGGTGCAGCACAAGCCACTTGCAGTGATTGTTAAGCGCAGGCGTCCTTTGGATACGTTCACTGTGATAGGCTAATCCGGATCGGATGCTGCCAACCATGATACGCATACTGTCTAGATTATTGTCAAAAGCAATGCTAATGTGATTGACAACCGGGTGGATAAGAGCCTTGGATCGTACCGCGAAAGATTACCAGTTTGAATCATGTTCAAGAGTACTCTTAAATGATTAGTCCAAACAAAAACGGAATCGGTCGTAGGATATGGGATTTGAGGTGAGCAGCATAAAAAATTATATTGCTACTAAATTTGATGATATCCTTGCGTTTGATGCAAACGAAGAAGCATCCGAATAACTGGTCGCGAGGATGTTAGCGACAGTCAAAGTTCACCTCCCTTTATACTATCATGAGGATTATCAGCTTTTAAAAGCAGGTGGGAGACTCGAAATCCAACCAGATGAGAAGCGGATAATCTGAGGAAATATAGTTGTGGATACTAAACTCTTTTTAAGTATCTCTCTTTTTCTCTCGCTCTCTGGTTCTGAATGACGTTGTTTCTTGAGTAGTGTTACATACAGAACCTGAGGAAGAACAAACAATAATGATTGGACCGGAAAATATAACGCACACAGTTGCAAGGGGTTCATTATGTTACGTTTTAGTGGAAGCAAGTGTTATTAATGACGGAACTGTGAATTCCTGCTATTACATATTAAAGTAGTTGATGGAAAAAATAAGCTAGGTACATCATACTAAGGAAACCTCTCACTAAATTTTCTGATCCAGAAAATTTATCTGGACTGGTAAGTAAAAAAATGGTCAGGATTGTTTCCAACGTTTAGCCAGTATGGAAAGTGCATGTGTTTGCGTGGTTGTGGACAAAACAAATGGTCAAGGGTCAACTGACCAATCTAAACCTCATATGAAAAAGAGGACGCCTCGTGTGCTCAATCGGTGGTATGTTTACGCACGTGCAAGTGCTTTTCGCAACCGATCGCGCCTCTGTGACTTTGGTCGAATACTATACTGTGGCGAAAACATTTGATTCATCGCTTAGCCACACCTCGACGCAATAGACAATTTAGCAGTAGACCAATCCAACGTCGCTTTAGAATACATCAGAATAGGACAAACAGTTTCACTGTTGTATTCCGCTATTGGCCAAGTTTTTGTTCTGTGTTGGACCAATCAGACTACAACTTGATAATGCGTGTGCTGTTGATGGCCGGCTGATTTCTTTAACAATGATGTACATTTAAAAATCCGTATTCTTGTGCTATAAATGATAACTGCCTACTAAAACCAATCCGAGGCTTTCGCCTCAGTACTTATCCGGGACGTTTGAGTTCGAGTACGATGCCTAGGGCAATTCTGAGTAATACAGGTCCATTTTTCTTGATTAATTTATTTTCACAGAAGGCTACCATGTCTGGCGCCGTCTGACTGCACACCATGACCTGAGTAGTGAACAAATTTGGACAAAAATGAACACGATTTATATGAGTTTGTCATGAAGTTGGCAGACGAATTAAACTGCTGTACAAGGTTGCATCGGTCGGTCAGAGCATTAGCATTTTTGGAATATCATTTTGGACGGACAGTATTAGTAAATGTCTTCTCAGTAAGTACGCGTAGCTAAAGCCATTGATAGCGTATTCCAGAAATACAATGTCATCCCCTCCAGTTTACCAGACAGTGGCTCATGTGGGAACGTTGATACGATTGCTGAATCGCTCATTCTTGGGCCTCCACACACGCACTCCTCTATCTAACCGTTTATGACGATATCGTGATTCATCAATCTGTTCTCCATATTGTAACTGATCCCCAATCTTCCAGCTTGACAGCTAGCGTGCCAACCTCGAAAAAATTGTGCTAGGTTGAGTGAAATGGTGACTAACTAAATGAATGAACAGTAATCAGCAAGGATCACAAAGCAGATCAGTGCTAAGTACAATGCAATAACAAATTGCTTTACTCAATTCAGGTGGGTAGTGATTCAATCAATGAACATATAAAAATGCAAGAAGTTAGGAGAGAGCCATTCACTTTAGGAAAAGCTAGCTAACCGACGCTAACTGTGCCTGATCAATGTTTCATTCTCGGCACATGTAAATAATTTTGAACGTTCCAGTGTACAGCCACATTACATATTTACAACTCCAAGATGTTTTACAGTTATGTTGACCAGGTGACTCACACCGACTCTCCGTTGACAGAAATCGATGACGTAATTAACCTCGTTGCCATAGGATTGAAACTGCTCACCCTACCCTATGACGTTAGATCGATCTTTGTTTTGTTACCACTTGGATTCCTATCATCTCGAGGTACTGAATATACGGAAAATAACATCCGGAACTTTCAAAGTTGGTTGAAAGTGATCGCGGATGATCATCACACCTGAGGCAACCACATCGTATTAGTTCAGTTAGAATCTAGACTAATCTACTCAGATAACTCTGACCCACTGTTGGAATGCTTAAAAGCAGTACCATGTAGATTACAACGATCGTTACAACATATGTTTGTGACTTGACAGGAATCTAGCACACATTCCAATCATGTCGAAAATAGCCAACGACCCAGCGGATGTGGACAAACTACTGAGTGTAACATGCTAACAGGTTTGACTTTGTTTCTTGTATGTCAGGGTTGGTCAAATGGTCCAAAATCTGACAGCCGACATAAATTCAACGAAACGGCCACGGTTCTCATTGTCGATGATTGTGCCTTGCGATTTCTTCCGTTAAAAACAACGTCAGCTGCTTACAGGTATAACAGCAACATATATATAGAACAACACAGACGGTATTTTAAGCGACTAGAGCCTGTATCAAATTTAGAGTTCGAGCCTGTCCCCTTGACTCATGCTTTAAATGACAAACGTGAGTTAACCTTCACGGAGACAAAGAGCTAGTTACCAAGCCCAAACATAACGGTGCATATACGAATGCCAAAGTCAATGTGAGTTTGCAAAAAGGAACAAAACGGATCAAATCAAACTGCTATATTTACTGCCAGAAGAAGATTATTAGGGCCGACAAGCAATTAGACTATTCTGTTCGATGCAGATAGCAGTGTGCAGCTAAAGACCGAAATTATCATGATGATCTTGAACATAAATAGTGATACATCTGTGATTCACACTGATGCTTAACGGCCACACCACTGTGGAAGGAAAGACAGGCCTTAAAATAGAAACAAAGGGTATACCAAAAAGTACATGTATAGAACAAAGGGAACATGAACCCAGTGAGATAAATTTATTTCGTACAATCCTTCCAATCACAAACGTGTAACATTTAAAAATTAACTCAACGAACGGTTAGCTGAAAGCAAATGAATAATTACCCGTGGCTTCTTAAAGCTATTTTGACCCTGGTTGGGAAAACCAAAGCAAGTGTAATGTAACCGTTAAGTCCTTTTGAGCATACAACGAAGGCTTGTGGCGAGTGCTTGACAAGGCTTCAATAAACTTGGACAGTTTCGCCCGGTTGCATGTCGTGATCACACGGCCGTGTGTCCGATTTGAGTTAAAGTTCTCGCGATCAATGAAGCTCAGCTTTGGTTGATTGGCTCACGGCTATTGTCCGGTTGATTCACTGATTGGCATAGCTAGTATCGTGTTAGCACAATACGTCTGCACGACGCTCCTGTATCCACTATCCTTAAGGATATGGGGCAATTAATCAAGGAACGGATCACGACGGCAGCCACCAAGACGATTGGTGTCAAACGCCAGAAACGGCCCGACTGGTTCGACGACAACAGCGCGATTATCGCCGAACTGGTATGAGAGAAGAATACCGCGTTTGCTTCCTCCACAGTGGACCCGAGCAATGAAGCGAAGAAGGCGACGTTCCGAATTATCCGCCATCAACTGGCCGAGCGTGTTCGCGGAATCAAGGACAACTGGTGGATGAAGTGCCGGAAACGGAACCAGCCCCTGTATGCCCTGCTGGTGGACTTCATCAAGGCGTTCGATTCCGTGAGCCGCGAGGCGCTGTGGACGGTGCTCGGTAAGTTTGGATGTCCAGATAAGTTCGTAAATTTGATTAGATTGTTGCATATGGGCGAAGGTGCAATCGTGTGGATCTACATCCGATGATTTTGACAATGTCACTGGCGTGAAGCAGGGTTGTATCCTGGCCCCATCCCTAGTTAGTTTATATTTGACTACAATGCTAACAGTTGCTTTTCAGGACTCTGGGGAGGACGGTGTTGAGGTTGAGTACCGGACGGATGGACGCCTGCTGAATAGTCGGCGTTTCGGCGCCCCACCCTGGTTACATACCTCAATGATGCGCATGCTTTTGTTCGCAGATGACAGCGCGCTGTTTGCACATAGCGAGGACGAACTACAGCGATTGGCCACGGCTTTCGCGACCGCGGCATCCAAGTTTGGACTGGATATCAACACAAGTAAGACATTTTCTTTCTTTCAGCCTACTCCAGACGGAGGTGTTGTCTGTGCACCTTCACCCCAAATTAGCATCAATAGAGATGTTGTCGATAGATGCACAGATTTCCGCTACTTGGGCAGCAATCTGTCCACCGATCTGTCCGTGGACCGCGAGTTGAGAGCTCGTGTGGCAAAGGCTAGTACTGCTTTCGGACGTCTTGAAAGACGTGTTTGGAAGAACCACAACCTAAAGCCGAGCACTAAGCTCTTCGTCCACCGCTCAATGGTGCTGTCTATACTGCTGTTCGGCAGTGAAATGTGGACATTGTATCAGCGGAACGTGCGCTATCCGAGCCGCTTTCATTTGCAATGTCTAAGACGCATCTTGGGTATTCGGTGGTCGGACATGGTTCCGAACACTGGGGTACTGCGACGAGCGAACATGAACGGGATGGAAGGCCTGCTGATGTTGAATCAGCCTCGCTGGTTGGGTCACGTCCGTCAGATGGGCGATGACCGTATCCCAAAACAGGTGCTGCATGGACAGATGAGATCAGGTAAGCAAAATCCCGGTGGTCAGAAGCGAAGATACCAAGATGCTGTACAGGTAAGTCCTTCACGTTGTAAAATTGATTTTAGATATTGGGAGGACAGCGTTGAACCGGGCGGCCTGGAGGACGGGCGTCCGCAAGTTCAACGAGCAGTTATTGCGCGGCCGAGAACGAAAGTGCGCGGCACGCAAAGGAACCATCGATGCCATAGGTCGTGGTGACATGACTATATGGCGTTGCGATGTGTGCGGCCGCGAATGCGCTGGCCGTTTGGGATCAGTTAGTCACCAGCGTACTCATAGTGCATCGTCGGCGAAGACAACGAGTACGTTAGGCTCAGATAAGTCATATCAATATACCCATTCTACTTTTGATAATTATTGCATCGACCAAGACTATGGTCGTTGAGCAACTAATCCACTCCTCTTTTCAGAAACTTGAGTGTCCGTAGTCTTCTACCCATTCTTTTCTTGAGCTTTGCTGATGAAACGAATGATGAATCGCTTGCCTGATCTTTTTGTAGTTCAACTTTGAATTTTGTTTTTCCACTTTATCCTCTCTAGAATGCGCCAACATGCACTCGTACACTGAAATGCTTCTTGTATCACATTTTACATATCTTTCTTCCTAGTACAGATCTTGTCATTGCAGCCTCTCTCTGTTTATTTTCCGAGAGATAAGGGTTTCTTTTCGTGCTAGCCATTCAATTGGCTAACCAGCATTGGCCGGTTGGACACAAAGGCTTCACTCACACACCTACTGGTCTTATTCTTTCGGGTTTACACCGGATACGTGGTGTGTGAGTGTAACCGCAAGTGATGCAGCGCAAGCCACTTGTGGTGGTGGTTCAAAGCGCGGGCGTCCTTTGGCTTAGGTCACTGTGACAGGTTAATCCGTTTCGGATGCCGCCAACCATGTTATCGATCGCGGACCGTGGTGGCCAATATGCTGGGACGATAGGGCTGAGGGACTTGAATAGAAATGTGTGCATACTCCACCCCATCCACAGCCGGCTAATCCGATTAGCACACCCGCCAGTTGGCCTGTGCTCCAATGTGAATAGAGAAAATTCAAGTGATCATACGTGTCACATATGGCACAGTTGGTGCAGTTAAAGCCGTGCAATCGTGATAGCTTTATTGACATTGTGTTTGTGATGATAAACAGATCATCAGTCTTGTTCATCGAAAGACAGTAAGCCACAAACATGAATTTTCAGAACCCACCATACGAAAGCATAAGTTGATATCATGCATTGTAACTCAATGGTACGAAAAAGTAATTATGTACGTAATCATCTGCTGAAGTTGTTCCCAGAAATCAACCTCACCTCCGAATCTTGAATTTAAGCTATTATTATTGGAGGTCTATCATTATGCTCAGATCGACAAAGCAATTTTTGGTCAACCGAATGTAATCATGTGATACGACTATATCGATACTTCTGAAACAATTTTCTACCTAACAAATGAATTTCTTTGGTCATAGTGGAACAACAATAAGTCGTAGGCTAGTGATGAATATATTGGTCATAACAAACAGTGAAACTCACCTTAGCATCTGCTGGTCTCCGTTCGATGGGCTCCTCACTGATACTTTTATCATCTGCTTGATCCGAGAACTGCATCAGATCGACATCAAGGAATTTTTCCGTTAACTGACACAAATCAAATGCAGCAGCCTGATAGAGTGCGGTATAGCTGACCATCCCGGCCATCCAAGGGTAACAGACAAGGCCAAGAAACCAATGGGAACTAAGGTAGATAGAGGAAAGCAGATGAATGAAAGATTATTTGTGTCGTGGAATGTTCACAATCCCTTTACTTAATAAAATTGCATAGAGTGGTCATTTAAAGTAAGGTTGGTTTATCAACTTATACATTATACTGTGCTCGTTACCGTGTAAGATAGGGGGAAAATGAGGTGGGAAGAACAGGTTGCCGAAATATGCATAAAAGAATCAGTTGAATCACTCAATTTTAGATTGAACAGTCCATGAAGTCAACAAAGTATTGTGTTGAAAATGTGGGAAAAAATAATAACAGATAAACTTGGATCGTGCGTGGATAGAAAATACAACATGTATTAAATGAACGTCAGTCATCATGGTGACTGGGAGCCCTTTAAGGAAAGAACCACTACACACCAGTCTTGTTAGAGCTCGTCAGTAGAGTGTAACGCAGTAGTTAACATAGTTTTGTTATGAGAATGTGAACGACAGTTAAAATCCCGATCGTGTCAAGGACACGCATTACTGATGATAGTTAACAAGAACGAAATCCAATACTAGCACTTCCATTCGAAAAGAGCCGGTTGAAAAAATCTTCTGGCAAACAAACCAGCCAAATCCCTGGTTCCTTAGCTGAATAAAATTTAAGAAACATCATCGAGACAGCCCACACTGATCTCGAATGATGTGACAGACTTATTGATATCTTACGGCAAATTTGCCCTGTAGAGCCAACTTCGTCAAGGGTTAAACTCACCACGTAGAGAGACTAGAACAGCAAACGAAAAATAACCTTTGGAACATGAGCAGAACATCGCATTGTACTGACCATAAATCTTATAAGTCGTTCAGCATAACTGGAGAAGGTGATCTCAGAGAAGGAGTCGGGTTGAAGAACATACATCAGTCTACAAAATCGTCATTTTGGTAGTTTAAATAGGCCTTCTCACCAGATCCCTGATTAAAGATGAAGACTTCAAGAAAGGCAGTTTTGTTTAGTAGGTACACAACTCTAGCCAGCCTCGTCTGAGTGCAATATGAGCACGACACCCGTGCCGTCGTGTGGTGACAGCGCTAAGTAATGGTACTACGTACCGGTGTGCTTTCTGAATGAGCATGTCTAGCATATCGATCACATAGCACAGGCACGTTCTGGGAATTTTATGCATGCAGTGGGTTAGACCGATAACAACAATCAGCAGTGTAATTAGAATGATGAAGGTCCGGTAAGGCATTGATGGCTTCTTGGCTGCAGCTCCAAAGATGATGCACACCTGTAGCTGCGGACGCTGCCAGAAAAGGTGTGAGATAGAAGCCTATGGTGATAATTCCGTCAGAACTGGTGTCCGCTAAAATTGTGTAACCATTTTGGTGTCCCATTCTCTTTCACCAATACATATATATATAATAATAATTAACCATATCACATGTTAACATAGAAGTGAAGCCTTTACCTCTTGGAAACAAAAACAGAGACCCCAATGATAAGATCTGAGCTGAGAGGTATTGAAAATATGGGACAAGCAGTACTTCAATATAGGAATCCATATTATTGAACTCTAGACAGAATGACGGGGGAAAATCAAAGTTAAACTGAAAACCAAACAAACTCTCCATCATACAATGCATCAACAAAGCCGAAGAGCAGTAGAAGGCCATCATGGTTCAGCTTACTAAAAAGAAGAGCAAGCGATTTAACAAACAACAATGGTCGTTGGTTGATACAAGCGAAGAAACATGTAACTGATATAGCTTACTTGAACCTAGCGTAATTGTCGTCTCCTTGCTGACGGTGACGATATAGACACACACACACACACACACGTGTACAAGACCAATTAGTCAGTTGGCCGGCTAATCATGATTGAAGCTGAGACTCACATACAAGCGCGGCCACCACAGAACATTTCCACTCCAAGATCATGCTAGTGTCCCCTCGATGAATCGCAGCTGTTTCGACTCAGCGTCAAATACAATGAATTCTTGCTGGGATGTTCATAAGACGCTAGATATGATCTGCCTTAAGCTACGCTGAAGTTGTTCGTGATTAAAGAAAATTGTCTTTTTGTCCCTCGTCAACCAAACTGAGGGGGGCCGCGCAACGTTTTTTGAAACGCTCAAGACAAGTGAATTTTTGCTGACGAAAATTAGTCTTATAAGACTCCAGTCAGCAGAATCTGCACGTCAAAGTTGGATAAAAATGATGACCACCAGATTTTATCGTCCATCACCCATAACGATGGATCTTTTAGAAAACTGCAGGATTTTGATTGTCGAGGCGTTTCAGCGACCTATCCTAGACACAACTTCAATCGAAAGTCAAAATCTGGTCTTTTACGAAGACACTGAACACTGTATCTCTTGGTATGATGGAAATAGAAATATTTTCGCCTGTCCGAAATCAGGAAGGTCGATCAGTCACCCAACATTAACGATCTACCAAAGCAAACCCAACATGACGTTGCGTGTACTTACCTCGCCAAGCATGTGAATTTCTTCTAACGCTGGCTTCACTCAAATATCGTGATTGTGTTGTGGCCACAGGGTGGGAACAGTTTTGTCTAAATCAGTTTGATAACACTTTTGCTAACTTAAAAAATACCAAACAGTATTGAAAAAGTCAGCTAATAAGACATCAAAATGATGCAGATCTAACTGCAAAATATTAGGTGGTCTGGGATTCGAGTTGTTGAGGTTACGTGAATACGGTATAATTGCATAAGAATGCCGACTGGAGCTATAATCGTCACTTAGGACATTCTTTATCTCAGTAATCATCATCATCATCATCATAGACAACAATACATCAGTGGTTCACAGTGATGCTTAACTGCCACACAACCATGAAGAAGAAGAAACAAACCCTGTTTAGGAAGAGAGGAGAAAAAAGGAGAGGGGACCTAACCGCTAAAAATAGCTACGTCTATATTCAAACATACAACATAGAGGTGCCTACACCTTGCAAACAAACAACCGAGCTGCAGGTGAAAGTAAGACGTCATCAGCAAGACAGCTTCCTTACGGCTTTCACTGCCCCGCGTCACAGACAACTCGGCCAAACAACGACGACATTCACACTATTGAGCTCGGTTAGCAGCTATCTCACCTAAAGTTTCAAGCCACCGACTCTCTGAGTCGCGAGGGTTCCAGCCCGGGAGACGAACCCGATCTACAGTAACCAACCCCTTCGTGAACGATTTCATTTCTCTACGCCAGGTCATCGCCTGTCCACATCGCACCTTACGCCAATCGGCCGCAGCGTCGGCAAACAATGCTCGGTATGGCAAGCGATTAGCTGGCATCCTTAGTACATGACCTAACCATCTAAGTCTGTGCAAATGTAAGGACTGAACGAAGGAACTCGTTTGACAATCATTGCCAAACACCCGCTTCCTAACCTCCTCGTTGCTCACTCGTTGGTGCCACCCGATTCTAGCGATTGAACGCAGACATCGGTGGTCGAATACCTGGAGACGGTTCAGGTCTTCTACCCTGAGGGGCCATGTTTCGCTGCCATAAAGTAATACAGCCCTCATTGTTGTCTGATATACGCGATCCTTAAGTTTAAGGGAAATATCTTTCAGTCGCCATAAGTGTCTCAGATTAGTAAACACCGCCCTAGCCTTGGAATTACACGCCTCTATTTCATTCCCTTCACCTCCGCCGCCAACGCTGTTGCAACTTCCCAGGTAAACAAACCGGTCAACAACCTCAACGACTTTATTAGCTAACATTAAATCTACGGAATTACAGCAATCTTGCAGAAGCACTGCATCTGGAGACAACAAAGCGCATTCCGAAGTACTTAGCATAACGTGAGATTGCGTTTAGCGTTGCTTGTGCAGCTTGAAAGTTGTCGAACAGCAGCACCTTGTTGTCAGCATAATTAAGATCAGTCAGCCTTCCACCAGGTAGGAGGTTGTTGCGAACAATAAGATTCGACGGCACAAACAAACAATCTTGAGTCAGAAAGAGAAGAGTAAGCGGTCCGTATGA
>JTDE01020882.1:7657-20228 GCA_014338405.1 Paragonimus skrjabini miyazakii | reverse complement strand
GGGAGGGGCCTGAGAACGAAACTTGATAGGATAGTGGGGAAGGGGTCAGCAATAGCATGTTTCCGCCTATCCACCTTGAAGTATGCAGCAGATAGGGCGATCCAGGGCGCCCAGACCTAGACAGGAGAACGATTAGGGTTCTCAACCAAAGCCTTTGGCTCAAAAGCCGATACCGCAAGGCAGCGGGTCGATGGCAACGTACCAGAACTGGTACATTTTTCGGAAAAAGATGGCAACATTCTTCCAACCCCCGACCTGGAAGACCAGGAGATTGGTTTGTCAGACCTCTACCTATTGGCCTGCCTGGCATGAGTGACTATCGGTGTGGTGGCCACACCGTCCAGTTTAGCCCAATAGGTCATCGAGATGCGTAAGTCGTCAAACTGCATCAAGGTCCAGTCTCGTTGTGACAGTCTCTATCTCAGGCACTAAATTAATAAGTTAGCTGATTACCCCAGAGTACTGCTGATTATATTGTACCACAGAAGTTGAATAGTGGCTGTCCAAATAAGCACAAAACTGACTACCGATGCAAACAGATACATGTTAAACCGATGATTTTCGAGTAACAGACTTGAAACGATCGACAACATTGCGCTTTCCTCACAAACATACATTCGGGAAAACCTACGGAGGATTCACAAATCTATATTAAAAGTATACAATAAAATGTGAATAAGTGCAGCACTGCTCATGGTTACCTAGATCGATAAAACATTGCTTTTGCGACCAGCAAAACTGAAACAAAAAATGGATCAATCAGTTGTTGTTTCAACTCATCATACATCATCAAAGAGTGAGTAGTGTGACTGTTCCCATACGTCAGTTTGTTCATTTATATGCGCTGACCGAACCTAAGATTCACAGGTCATGCAGTCCCTGATACAACAGGTTTCCTTCCAAAGCCATATACCGCTTTCAGCTTGAAAAGGGCAAAATGTCAATTCGCAGTCTTATAGGTGACATTAATAGAATTTTGAATCAACTGGTTGCTATCGGCTATGGTCAGTTAACCGTTATTAAACTCAATGAAGCAAACAAATTACAAGACGATATACAAACACAAATCGAAGCATCGTTTCAAATGAGTGGATCATGGGAACAACGTTGTATTGACAGTGTGCATAGGAGACGAATGAGCTTTTTCTACCGCGAAACCATGACCAAGAAGGTGGTGATTATTAACTAAGATTTGCCGACCCTTATTTTTTTTTACTATTTCTTCGATTGCCAACGGAACAAACAATGATAGACGAGATGTAGGTTTGAATGTGCCGATGGCTGAATGCATTCCAACAATCAATCGCGTGATAGACGAATTGAGCTAGACCATAATCTGCTTCCGAACAAAAAAACAGTTGACAAGGGATGGTGAACACAAAGTGGCAGAAGTGAGACAATTCGAACGGAAAACGAACACGCAAGCAAACGTGGGTGACCGATGTGTAGGCAACAGCAATTTTTTCCACACCTTTGTGACCTACTTCGAACACCCGGGTTGTTTGTCTAGGTACAAGATAATAAAAACTACAAAGCCAGTGTCGAACAGGATGTCGCAAGAATAAATTCGGGTTAACATGTCCATCGACCACAAACAGGAGCAAAAGGGGGCGAACAATAGTGGCGAATAGAACAGACGCGCAAATGGACCGACTGTGATCTTCTGCTAGACATTGCGTAACGAATAGCAATTATGAAGTCGCCAATGGTCTGCGGATTCGTGCACGGGTGGTAATTTTCGGACAACACAATCAGCGAAAATTCCAAGACACTAGAACACGTGAGCCAAATGTCCACGTGATTGTCTGATTGAAGGCACCAGGCCCGTCAAAGTGACAGTGCACTTTTAGATGGTTGTCATCGGATCTTCTGCTAAAGGGCACTTTGGAACAGATCGGACTGTTATTCAAAAGCAAGTTTGAAGTACATTCGCAAACCAGTACAATACTATTCGTACGTACGTACACATACCCATAGGATGAAACCGAAGGGCAAACAACTTAGGGAGTAAATTCACGTTCTATTCCCATCATAAGAATAACAATCGCATGAGAAAGGACACAATAAATGTTCAACAACCGTGGATAAAATGCACAGACAATTACGGTAACCTACATCCGGTGGATGAACAATATCACTGTTACATGTGTTAATCCGAATCTTGACTATCGTGTACAGAAACTAGAACAAATTCGCCAGGTGGGTACGGACACGTGTCGTGTTGTCGTATGTGAGTGACGAATAAAAGTCCGTAGTTGATAGGGCAGGAAGAAGGAACGCAACAAAATCCGTAAGAAGCATGGCGCAAACACCATACGGGCAGTACACGATATCAGTCAAGTGTCATGATCTGCGAAAGGAATGCGCACTAAGTGAAGGTGAAGTGCTTACAAACCGGTTGATAGAGGAAGTGTGTACTATTAATGATATAGCTCTATGGTTCCAAAGTGGGCCTAAAACTAGAAGCAATTGCCAAATGCAAAAAGTTTTACTACAAATCAACCGATAGTCAAACTTTTGGCGAATGAAGCGGGATGAAACCAATCTCTGGATAGATCTTTGATCGAAACGAACTACAGGAGAAAGGAATAGTTATCGGGATCGACGTTTCAAGCACAAAAAGGAAGTTGAACTCACGCTTCATTTATCGGAATGATGATATAATCTTTACAGAATAGATCCACACGACGAGTCCACTTGGCAACGTTGGCGTGACGAGTTAAACTAGACCTACAACAGCCGCAATAACGTTTATGAAAAGGGATAAGAAAGAGAAAAATGGTGTTAACTTCACATTCGTTCATGAATTACAAAAAAGCTATAGAATACGGTAAAATGTACACACAAGGTTGAGTAACCCTTATGAATTCACCGTCCTAACACAACCAGTGAAAATGACCGGTCGCCAACATTACCATCGGCGTTCAATCGGACTACGATCAGCCCTTCACGCAAACATAAAGCGAATCGCCTCTCACAGACAATTGGATCAGTACGGAGCTCTGCAACGTGTGTGTGTGAGAGAGCTTCGGTGCAGACGCCTAACCATTTACCATTCACAAAGACAGTTCCCAATCGTGATTACGCAAAGCAAAGCTTGATTTGTCTGTCTGGATGATTCCATCCCACACAACACCTCGCCACGCAAACCCCATCGCCAAATCCATTATTGGTTTCCCGTGCTTGTCTGTCAGAAGTAGATAAATGGTGCAGCACAGAATCTCCATACTAAGTAATTGTCGTCACTATATGTTTAAGGATACCGAGAAGTCCATGAAGTCATCCAGAGTGCGGTTGAAAGTAGAGGGTTTACATGTGGTTATCATTAGAAGGCGCCAGTATTTTTTGTCGGTAGTGATTTTAGATCGATCACTTTTAGGTGGACACCTGAAGCTAAATTGCCTCTCTAAACGTGGTAACCGTGACTGCACAACTGTCTTGGCAACCGTTAACAATTTGAACAAAACAGTTAGAAGACGAACACTGGTAGATGCTAGCATTTCGTACTGGCTCGTCAGTACCAAATAACCAATAACACGGGAACCTTTCAATTTAACGTCTACAGTACTTCGGGGGGTATGAACAAAGACGTTAAATTGAAAGGTTACCGTGTTATTGGTTATTTGGTACCGACGAGCCAATACGAAATGCTAGCATCTACCAGTGTTCGTCTTCTAACTGTTTTGTTCAAATTATTGAAGGGATATAACTGTTTTAAACCGTTAACAAGTTTTGGTGGTGATTCAATTTTCTCCCGCAAGCCACATAAAAACGGTTTGACAAAAATGATTCGCTATCTTCGCTAGTGCATACAATAAAATTGCATCTAAACTCAGGTCTTACTGAACATAAGTCATGTAGGCATGGAAAAATGCAACCGCGTGTGTGCTGAGTGATCTTATGCGTGCAGGATGGGCTAATCAGCCTGAATAAATGTTGAGGACAGCCTTAACGAGAAGCCTAACTTTAGTTCATGCTTGGTCCGTGAATTTTTCGATCCATTGTACACGTGTTAATCCAAATCCAAATAGAGTCGAATGACAGTCATATAAGAATCGAACGAAATTTGAGTAATACATTATCTGAGTCTGACCTGGTGAAAAGGCCATAGTAATTGTACACACAAGTAAAGGCGTACATGTGGACAGTGTGTACAAACACCGCAGGCAGGAACATAGCAGGAAAAGCGACCTGAGAGTAAAAAGTACAGGTTGTGACTTGAATTGCACTACTACGTATCAGAGAAAGCACATGTACAGGCTAATCGCGTTGTGTCGATGACGAATGCGTGTGTGTATGCGTGCACACACAGAGCACGGACTGTTTGCCCACGATTGGCTTGGATGCTGGTACTCCTGCGAGTTAGAACACAACGCACGACAAAGATAAAATGATAAAGCAAAGAGAGGCCGCGTGTGCTGCTCGTGAAAATATGAATCAATAAGATGTGGTAAAACTGCTACACTCGGTTTCACTCAGTAGTACGTACATTCACAGTAAAAGTGGGGATATGATGATTTGTATACGGTTCGCGTCCTCGACTCGTTACCAACTCTATGTATGTGCATTTGTTTATCGGTACCGACCCTCTAGATGATTCTTAATAGAGAGTGAGACAACTATTTATCCATTATTTACTATGTTTGAGTTTCAATCGTCATCTGTATCCTTTCTGTTGTGAACCAACGAATGAGGTTAAACATTTGTTTAAACGAATAGGGATACCGAAAGTTACCCGTGCGCACTCGAACTTGTGACTCACATCGTACACTGATTTCCCGTTCCGTTATCGTACCGTTTCATTGCTAGCTCGTTCGCTCGCGCGTCGATTTTGTGTATTGGAAATATACCCCTTATTCGCCTAGCGCATTATTCTCGACCGGTCGTCCCGGTTCGCTTGACCATACAACAGAGATTATTCTCCTTTCACGCTAGCCTACATGCTCGCCACCATGGCTGCACCGGACTGACCACTAGATCCTGAACACAGTATAATTGGACAACAAAATAACAGTCAGCAAGAATTTGTTTTTAAAAAGGTCAATATTTGGCCCAAGAAATTGTTTGCTGTCAGACACTCGTTACCAAATGGGCGAAAGGACACGACAATGAACGAAAAAACTAGTTGGATGGCTGATGTACCTCAACATCTTTTGTCAGTACTGCAGCCCTAGTTTCTTTGTTAGCACATACCAGATGATCGATCTATACATCTTTCCAACCGTCGCTTCTAGTTTCTGGTTTACATGACATCGAGGACTGCCAGGAATTTTAGTGCGCAAGTTGTCTTTTTCGATTTGCGCTACACTACTCATAAGCGAAGCTATGCACCAAACATAAGTACATGGTAATGCCGTTTTGGTTCATTTTTGATGAAGATCATTGTACCAACGCTCCGTTGTATGCTGTTAAAAAGCTCCACGATGTGTTCTCGTTTTATTCATTGGCAAGTCCTTCGAAGCGTCAATCTCGGATGTGGTAGTGTCTATAACCCTACACTCCAAGTCAATGTGTCCCAAAATGTGATCTGTCGAATTGAGGTCTGGTGACCGAACAGATCAAAGCAAGCAGCGATCAATACGTTGAAATGGCAAGAATGCCCAACAAGGCTGTTTCCGTAAGCCAGGCCTTTACCACTTTCGAATATCCGTTAATTCTAGCTGAAAAAGTTTGTAAGTAAATTGCCCTGACGGCGTGATCATGAAAGTCTAACCTACTTCTTCCAGCTGAGAGAGCAACAGTTTGATTCAATATTGCCTTGAAATGTTGGAATGCATTGAATCAGACCTCTCAGTAGCCCCACAGGCCTGCCTTTCTACTTCACTTTTCGAGGTGAAACCGTGACCCACCAATGCACCTTCTATATCCCAATCGATCAAAAAATGTTCTCGTCTTTGCCGGTTAAAATGCCGAACTCGATGGAAAAGTGCTGAATCAGGCGAATTAATGAAGGTCACCTACAACATGGAGTCAGAAACTGTGACTGGATGAATGACCTGTAAACATAAAAGATCACACAAGCAACATGAAGAAAAACGAACGACAACAAATCCCCGTAATCACTCCGGGAGAATAGATATCAAATGCGTACACATACGTCAAAGGCGTAAGTCTGGGTGGGAGCGGTGCGCTTTACGTGCACATGTGATCTGTTCAGGTTGAGCACTACAAACGACACTGCCCGTTTTTGTCCACCCATGCACACTGAATAAATACAATGGGGATGAAGAGGAGTACACACTGGCCAACATCTGTCTGAACGTTCTACATTACAGATCAAGAGGTGAATTAAGCATAATGGTTGCTTTCTGGTTTAGACTATGTCAGTCTATTGTTACCAACATGAATTCGGTAAAGATACTGCCAATGAGACAGCAGTTGACATCGAAGACTGCCACATGGGTTAATTAACTGTCATAGGCAGAAGCATCAGCTGCAAAGACCAAGGCCTATAGGTAACATGCCTTGCTCTACTTTATGAATTAATAGTTTATGGAATCCACTTTTCGAATAATATGGAGTAGAAGGAAAGTGAATCACAACACAGTTTCACCTGATAGCTCCTGTAGATTGTAACCAAATGAATGCATTTTCTGTTGATTTTTCAGTCAATTACGCTCAAAAAAAGATCCTTGTAAACCAGTGGACATACTGTCGTAGAGGAATAGAAGCTCACCTACTTTGTGGATGAAGTGAACTTGGTACGCGAATATATTAAGTGACACAGCATTGTGTCCTCCGATATGACTGATCTATACAATGTAGGGATCAAACCCAGATAGTGGGCTAAATATAATACCGTGGATTACTTATCACGCAAATCAGGAGAATGTTCTGCACCAAAAATCGTGAGGGTGTATTTCTGATATTAAAAAATATGAGAGCAACTGTGAAGGGATGAATCTTGATACGTAATGACTGGTAATGTTTTATGTCACCGAAGAATTACGTGTTGTCAAGGGTGTCAACTCATCGTTTATCACGCCCTGCACACTTCGCAGAGCTTCCAGTTCATTGGTGTACAGTACGAATTAATCAATGATGACACAACAATGAGTTTAAAATCAAAAGTCTGATAATTACATCCCACACTAATTGGTAATTAGATTCAATCGATCACATGCTGACAACGGGTTACACCACCACCGACTAGTACGGATGTTTCTACAATTTCCCTAAGGTCAAGGATTACTGGTAGATAAATTTCTCTTCCCTTCCATCCAACACATGATCACAGAATCGCTATTTAGATTCACATGACCCCACATCCTTCAGCAGCACTGATGAAACCAACAAGAAAAGATTACAACAGGTACTGCTGCTCAGGCTTCTTGATCCGAAATGGAACTGCGCATGAGTGATCTCTGTACAG
The DNA here is from genome assembly GCA_014338405.1 of Paragonimus skrjabini miyazakii. Lineage (NCBI taxonomy): Eukaryota > Metazoa > Platyhelminthes > Trematoda > Plagiorchiida > Troglotrematidae > Paragonimus > Paragonimus skrjabini miyazakii. Next base: position 12,856 of record JTDE01020882.1, on the reverse strand, counting down.
TCCGAACACCAAAATTTCATAAAGCACTTACTTTGTAGTGTTCCCGTAGTACGGAATTGACTGAGATTGACAGCTCGTCAGAACCTCCTATTATGGTTGAACTTTTTTTGCTTCCAGATACTTTGCAGTATCAGTCTTTACGCAACGAGCAACCGCTGTCTTCATATCACGGAAATCTAGAGCCTGCTGACTTTCAAGATCAGATCGTTCTCACAACTGACTGGGCAACATACATAGGCAATAGTCTCAACATAATTTCCGTGAACTCTATATTTGGTCCATCGTCCGCCCCCTATCATAAGTAAGCCTTCTCTTTAACACGAGTCAATCATTTAAGTTGGCCGAAAAATGTGGTTTACGATAACTCCTTTTAAGATTGCATGAAAAAGACACTTTATCGACATGTGAGTTTGCTGTAATCGTCTATCGGTTAGTTTACAAAAGCTAATTCTTTGGACCATAACACGCAAATGAGAGGCAAGACGGACGTGCGAAAAATTTTACGACCAACTTTGGCGAAATGCACTCAACACAATGACGCAGTTCAGACGCTATCAGGTGCACAATCCAATCAACAGCCGTCTCGTCCAATGTTCGCCTATGTACTGCAAGTGTGCAAACGTGAAAAGCATGCCACACACATAATCGTTAACATAGTTGGTTGAATGTTTCCGAAAGTTTACAATTGGGAATTCATGAATAACAGTTAATCAAAGTTTCGAAAGAAAAACGCAGATTATGAGTTCGGCTTACTCAGGTACTGTCACCCGCTGGCCAGTATTGATACTACCAGTCGGTATGTTTGTATTCACAGGTCGAGCACCGGTGGTAGCCGACGTGCCCGATACACCAGCTAGGCGGCTATAGAAGAAACAATTGAATAAATAGGTCGCACGCCGCTGAAGCTCGCTCAGCTGTTCGAAATACAAATATTTCAGATAGAAATTGATGATTGCATCGTTCAGAAGGCCACCTGGAGCGAGACAATCGAGATCCGCCTGTGTCAAGGTCACACTGTCCGTGGATCCAACAGGCTGATAGTCAAATTTGCTAGGAGTAGTAAGAAAACATGAGAAATTAAGGGGACGATAACAACTTGCATGTATGGTCCTGTAAGTTGCGCACACATAAGCGGGAAAAATTGAATCGAGGACAAAAATATGAACCTAGAACAGCGATTAACGTATTGTATCTAGAAAATGAATTAAGGCTAGCGTCAACAAATGCAACAATGTGCTGTATGCTTATTAATCGCCTCTCTGAACAAAGTTCATTCAAGGGAGACAGCTGCTGGGGAGAAATTTTTTGATTCGCTAAGACTCAATCTCTTAACATATCCAACCGTGTTGTTTTCGCTTGCGAGAAGGAACTGACATGAAGAAATTGCTCATGAATGCACATCTATTCATGTCTATAGTGAATTTCCACTTCAGCTGCTTTCCATCAGATATCTGAGGACAGGTTTGAATAACAACATGACACGGTCATTTCGAATCTCTGAAACTTTTACTAAAGTTCCCTGGCGTTCAAAAATCTACTCTGTTTATCATTTATTCAGTCAATTCATGAACAGTTGACGATCACAGAGCCTTCAGACTGGTGTTAATCGCATGTTAATTACTAAATGGCCTCATGTTACGTCGACTCACAAAACCCGAGGAAAATCAGATGCATGAAGAACAGACAGAACTGTGATTGGTTGAAAATTCGTTGAACACATGAATACCGCAACTGTTCTTGGAACGCCAACGATCGTAGTCTGTTTAAACATGAAGGTTGCCTTCGACTCGGCTGCTCGTAATTTTTATTGGGGCCGCCTCCTTCGCGACAGGAAAATACGTAAATCTATCAGGATCACTGTGTGCCCACTATGAAAGCAAAGTGAGGGTCCGTAGGCAATTGTCTTGGGCGTTCATCACTTCTAGTGGTGGTCACCAGGACTGACCAATATTCCATCTCTTGTTCTATTTGGTCACCGACAACACTCGTGGAGGTGCGCTTGAGAAACCCACTAAGCTTGATGTTCAGTGTCTGCTAAACTCATTCAAAAAAGCTGGTGAGTATTATAGTTCTTTTAAAATATGCATCCTTCAGTTACAACCCATTTGTTGTTGCAGATGCATCATTCATGTTCACGATGAGCTCGGAGCAGGTTTGTCACGTGAGACGTCGAGTATTCTTTCCCCGTTAGCTTTACCATGGGTTACTTTCATGAGCTCTTTTCTCTTTACAGAAAAGAAGAGGTCGCCATGTGGTGAATACGAACCGTCCAGATTACCTCAGCATTGTGTCGTCAAAGTGTCAGACACAATAGCGAGGGCAAATTGGTTCATCCTAGATCTCATGTAGACTGAGAGAGGGGGGATTGTAATACGTGGAGAGTTCAACCATACCTGGCTGCAAAAATAAGAAACTACAGACAAAAAGGTTGACGGGCTTTATCAGCCTGCCCCGATCTGTCTTGTCAATATGTCGGAAATATTTGGGCAATATTGTGTTTCGGTTTAAATTAAAAAGTCAAGGCCCGCACACAGACTATGGTGATACTCACCATCACTTGTAAACTGTGAAACAAGCGAATCAGTTGGGCAGCATACGATAGCATAATCGAAAACCACTTAACCATTACCCGTCTACAGCGGAGTAATTGCACGCGCCAAATAATGGCTGCAAAGTTTACTCAAGCAGATAAAGTCTGTCAGACACACTCAGATGATCAGTTAATGTAAAAGTATGCAAACGATTACCGTCACAGTGGCGCAAAATAATGGAAAGTACATGAATGGGGGGGGTTATCAGACAATAGACTAAATTAATTCGAGGGGTTGAACAGCTCTCTTTGTCTCACACACAAGGTATGCAGCATAAGCGGACATTCCTACTGTTCCACTGTTCCAAGCTATCGATGCGCATCCAAAATGCGCAATTTATCGCTAAACAAGGTAACATGGCTCATGTCGACTTGTAAAATGTGCATAGTCGAAGCTATCAATTTGATACGGTTAACGGAACAAATTAAGAGGGCACGTGCACGTGCAAAGTCGCATGCGCCACAATGCAAACACTGATATCAAATGGTCGCTCAATGTGTGTGGATGTGTACAGCAACCGGATTTCACATGAACACCAGAGATGTCAAATAAACGCTAATAGAAATGAACGTAACTGGGGTTCAGACGTCAGAGGAAAAGCCATACAAAGGAGCGGTGAGGCAACAGAAGCAGATTTCAAAACATAAGCGAGAAAACTGAGATGACACTGGTAAATGGTCGTGAAATAAGCAGCTGTACTGTACTAATCTACTTAATGGAAAGCAGTATATATTCGACTTTTTGACACAGCATCAGAAATATTAGTCAAAGTGGAGCGTAACGCAATATTCCGGTCCCGATTTACACAACTTCAAAAAGAGAGTGAAGTCGAAGGAATCACTGTAACTAAGAGGGTTAGAGTTCGATGCCCGGTAAAAAAGAATGTATTCCATACTGAGTCACGTCAATTGTGGCTCTAGAACCTAGCGCTTATCCGTGAAGCCCACCAGACCAAAACACAATTTGCACATGAAAAATGCACGCAAATAACCATGCGTCGAAGCTCCAACCAAAGTCGATTCAAAGAAAATTATGCAATTACCAGGCAACATGATAACGAACAGATGAAAAGAGCCGGCATCAACAATCGTGAACGCATCATCGACGATACAATACGCTATTCCTGGAAAGAAGAATTTCCTAATCATACTCGTGTAATGAAATAAATGTTTATAATAGTGTGCAGAGACGTTCATAACCTGACACCACTATCCAGTCATGAGCGTACAGTAGTACTGATCACGGTGTTGGCGCTATTATGATAGCGATCGGACCGAAAACACTGCGTGAGGTTCGTTGTCGTTAGAAATTGTGTAGAGCTAAACTGTCTGCACTAAGCATCCGTGAGGATGTGGCGAAAGTTGCTTGAGTATAAGTCGTCTTCTATCATTCCTTCAAATTCACAAGGGATCGCTGTTGTAAACTTTGATCCATTCGAATTCAAGTCACTTAAATAAGAGTGATATCTTCGACCCGACTGGGGAGTCGTTGCTATAGTAAACGGGATGGTAACTGACTTCTCGGGGCGACCGGGTAACTTGAGTACCACTCAGCAGACTATGGCTGAAGTGTGAACATCCGAACCCATGGAAAGCAATCATTGAGTGAAACAAATGAAACGGGATTGAAGCACACCTGAAAAAAATCAAATCAGTATAGACAACGGCGGAGGTTCGAAGTAACTAGCTGACCAACCGATCGCGTATCCCGAGCATTCCCAAATACATGCTGACGAATTATCATGTACTGCATGTGATCATCTCACTCGATATGGGTTAATTGATGCAGACAATGATGATCAAACACAACAAGCCTCCTGATGTGTTCACCACGAACAGCCCATGAATTCGAACCATAGAGCAAAACAAAATGCACACAAACATTACACATCTTTCTTTTCAACAAAAATAAAACGTCTCTTCGACATCACAGATCACGCAAGTTGGCAAAGACAGTGCGTGCGATTGCTATCCTCGCGTATACCTCATCAGCAATACTATGAGCTGACGAGTTAGTGCTACCCAAACACGTGAAAATGTTCACAGTCTCAACTGGATTTCCTGGAATAAAGAACGCAGATGTGGGGATGCCGCAATCTGCACTTTGAAAGTGTTAACTGTGTTCCATACAAGTTGGTCCTGTCATTCACATTGCTCACGGTCTGCATGTTTTCGGATAAGGAGCTAAGCTAGGCCGTGCCATCCGCTCACTGCATGTTGGTCGATCTAGCTCCAGAAAGAAATTGAACATCAGGCTTAGTGGATGTCTCAAGCGCACCTCCCAGAGTGTTGTCCGTGACAACATTTCGATTACAACACTCCTGAAGAAGGCCATCCGAGATGGTTGAAACGTAGAGTATTACAACTTGCTCGTAACGTTGTGTTATTCTCAGTCCATTTATCAGCAATCCGTTGTTAGTTTGCATTTTGTGATAAGCATCATCATCATCATCATCATAGACAGCAATACATCAGTGGTTCACACTGATGCTTAACTGCTGTACAGTTATGAAGAAGAAGAAACAAACCCTGTTTAGGAAGAGAGAGGAAAAAAGACGGAGGGGCGGGGACCTAACCACTAAAAAAGAGCTACGTCTACATTCAAACAT
>JTDE01020880.1:41391-56702 GCA_014338405.1 Paragonimus skrjabini miyazakii | reverse complement strand
TGATCAACAAAGCTACAATATACTTGAGAAGTTGTGAGTTGTGAGCGTTCATCAAGATCTTAAATGAAGATGCGATGTTGACACTGTGACCTGTAGTCAATAAGTGCCTCGCAATGGATGAAGCAGCGTTTCGTCCTCGCTGAGTGTCAATCATTGGCGTGTTAGACATTGCAACTCTCAATCAATTTGGGATGAGCTCCTTGGACCTGGTTTCAAGCATCCTTTCTGTTCTACCAATTTATGTTTCCGCATTTGCAGGAAAAATGATAGATGCAATGGCTGGTAGAAAACATAGGGGTTAGCTTTTTGACCGGAGGTAGAGGTAACCTAGTGGTTTGTGAGAGCAGGACAAGCTTTGCTGCATTATACACCCGTTTTAACGCGGCGCTGATCATCTTACCAAAGGTGTCCACCAAACTATCCCCTTTGAAGGGGAGTTTGATGTAAACATCTTTTTTAGGGACGTCCAAAGTTGCATTTTTCGCAGGAGTAAATTTGCCTCATTTCTGAATGAAACGTTCGGGAAAGTTGTTATCACGAAGCGTTTCATACAACACTGTTTGCTCGGCTCGTAGTCTGTCTTGGGAGCAGATTCTCGTTGTCCAAGACAATAGTGGTCAGACAGCACTCCAGTAATCAGATCGGTTAAGCTCACTTTCCACGTGATGCGTGAAACAACGTTTACTGTAACCGAAGTCCATACCAATCAAATATCGATAGGCTTCTGTTAACTGTACGCGGAATATTAGTAATATGTGTTGCTGTTTCGCCAACGATTTATTATTTGTAGTACTTTTTAAATGTCTGCAGATGTGCGGTTAACAGATTAATCAAAACTTATGGTCAAGTTAATTCGAACCACGTTATAACCAACAACATCCTTTTAGATACAGTATCATGACAATTTGTGATGGTTGGGAACAAAATACCTGGATATACAGTCGCGGGATCTAAACAAATCTGGCCTGGATTGTGGAAAGCCCTTTGACGTGACGTACTGTTTGAAACACTACGAAGTTTGATAATGTGGTAGTATATCGTGGTTCCAACGCACACCTGCGAATATTCTTCAAAACTTGAAGGATCATCCCGAACACTTTGCTCAGTAGAGGTCTTTTCAGGTCTTATGTTTTCATTGTTGTGTTTGATAGGCCGGCCCTTCTCTGTTAGCAAGTATGAAGCCTGGTCGCACTGGAGGGCCTAAAGGAGCGACACGTGTCGGCGCCGGGGCTCCGTCAGTTAGCGCGAGTTCAGAAGAAGACGAAGACGAGGAGGAGGATGACGAAGAAGAAGACGATGATGAAGACAACACACCAGAAATAATTGAAGGGTGGGTTTCAAGTGCGCTTTCACTCAGTCTAAATAAACCTAGTAGCGTTACACTTATGTTCTCGGGCACCGTTGTTGAGTGTGCTCACTCCTGCTGGCAGTCTACGATAATGGATCTGCTTTACTAAGTAGAAACCTGTGGTATTGGCTGAATGTCCTGCCGGTCATTTAAGCATATCTATGGCGCATTTCCGTACCAAGATTGTTTCATGCAAAATGTTTTTCACTTGAGCGGTCCACGTGTTCCTACGCACAGTTGTTGTCCGTTGCGCACTATTCTTACGTTGATAACAAGGACGGAAAGTAGACCCACAGTCATTGATGGATGTGCTAGTTGTCCACTGTAATGTTCTTCAGTTTGGAATCTACTTTTTTAGACGGTCGCTTCAACGCATTGTGCATTCGCGAAAGGATACAACAACCTGAGCTACAAGTGTGTATGTATTCTGTCCGAGTCGTTGACCAGAAATAAGACTATCCATACTACCTGAGTAGTAACAAATTAGATGTGGGTCAAGTGAGCACATAGTCAAAATCAACTGGCTTGGCGTTGATTGAATTCTGTGTGCAGTACTCTGGACCTATACGGTCAACTCGATGTTCTTGTCACTCTTTTTAATTTGACAAGTCAGATGTTTTACAAAGGGATATGCTTACCAAGGGAGAAAAACAAATTTTGTGGCTAAAACAAAATCTCATCCAATTGCGCTTTAATTGCATTAATCAGCTGACAGTGATGAAGTGAAGTTGACTATGTTCGTTAGACCCACTGGTAGAACGACATCCTACGGTAACAGTTTACTCAGATGGACTTCTGCTCACAAACAGTGACATTCACTTTGATTGGTCTAATGTTATTCACGACTTAAAGAATCTCGTAAGTAGTAGTTGAAGGGTTCCTTAAAGTACCATTTTCAATCCAGTGTGAACCAACAACATATATCGGTTTCTTGCGTTCACCTTTGACAGGCTGTCCTACCGAAAAATTACTGCAATCGTCGTAACCCTTATAAATACGTCAGCTTTCATGCATAATATCTGCGGTCAGTAACAACAATGTCCGGTCCTTATTCATAAAGTCGTATATTCCATCTTGCCGCAGCGACTGCCGCTGTCTATGTTCGGACGAAATTATAGTATTCTGTCCAAAAGTTTTGACTTGGTTGTTTCAACTTGTGTGGACAACGGAGACCATCCCTCCGTGCTGGGGTCACCCGATAATAGTTCCCTTATTCAAGAAAGAGTTCAGGGCTCTTGCAAAAAATATACGGAAATTAGTTTGACTCCAGTCATTACCACGGTTCTGGCATCCATAATACTTCGTGGACTCACTGGCGCTCGAGAAACAAACATTAGGGAAGAACAGGCAGGGTTTCGACCTGGGCGGGGATGTATAGATCACAATTGTACTCTTCGTCAAATTCTGGAGCAGTGTCATGTGTACCACGGGCCAACACTTCCCCTATTTCTCGATCATCAGTGGATCGACCCCCATTGTTAGAGTCACTTATGCGAACATAACGTCGTCCCTTTATCCACATACTTCAACTCAAGTTAGAGTTTACGGTGAATTGTCTGAAAGTTTCAGCATCATGAGCGGCGTACGTCAGGGCTGTTCCCCTTCGTCTCCGGGCCGGCGTTAACCTCCGGCCTGGAGGAAGACTGATCTTGATTATGTTGAGGTCACGAAGCTGGTGTTTGACAACTTTCGAGCAGCACAAACAGTGCCAGAGGCTATTTCGAGTTCTGCTAAATGTTTCGGTATGCGTTTTGCAGCTTCAAAGTGCAAAGTGCTTCCTTGAAGCTGTTGTAACTACATGGATTTGATAATAGCTAATGAAGTTATAGAGGTTGTTGACCGGTTTGTGTACTTGGGGAGTGGCATCATCGGCGGTGTAGGTAATGAACTAGAAGCGCATATCTCTAAGGCCAGGGCGGTATTCGCTAATCTAGGACACCTGTGGCGTCAGAGAGTTATCTTTCCGAGTCTTGAGGGTCGCGTATGTAGGGCGACAGTGAGGGCTGTATTAATTTACGGCAGCGGAACTTGGTCGTTCAGAGTAGAATACGTGAACCGTCCTCAGGTACTTGACCATCGATGTCTGTGTTCTATTGTTCGTATCGGGTAGCGTCAACGAGTAGGTAACGAAGAGTTCAGGAAATGAGTATTTGATAGTGATTCCAAGTCGAGTTCCTTTGTTCGATCCTTACGTTTACGCAGACTTGGATGGTTAGGTCATGCATTAAAGATGCCAGCTAATCGTTTACCACACCGAGCACTCTTTGCTATTACTGCGGTCGACTGGGGCAAGGTATAAATTGGACAGATGATGACCTGATGTATAGAAATGAAATCGTTCACCGAGGGGCTGACCACTGTGGGTCGGGTTCGTCCCCCGGGCCGGGGCCCTCTTGACTCCAAGAGTCGGTGGTTGGAGACGTTAGGTGGGATTGCGGCTAATCGAGCTCAGTGGTGTGAATGTTGTCGTTGTTTGACCGAGATGTCTGTGAGGTGAATGTATTTAATGACGCGGGGCAGTGAAAACCGTAGGGAAGCTAGTTGTCTTGTTGATGACGCCTTTTTTTCATTTGTAGCTCGGTTGTTTGTTTGCAGGATGTAGGCACCATGATTTTGAGTAGTTGAATGTAGACATGACAATTTTCAGCGGTTAGATCTTTTCCCCTCCCTTTCTTTTTTCATCTCTCTCCTTATACAAGGTTTGGTTTTTTCTTCATGGTTGTATGCGACTTAAGCATCAATGAGGACCACTAATATGTTGCTCTCTGTGATGATGGTAATGATGATGACGATGATTCTGTTCACTGGTTTGACGTATTCGTGTAGAATCCGATTACCTAGCGATATCAAATTTTGTCAAATCGTGCAACTTCAATAAACTATTTTCCCGGTGTGAACATGTTTGTTATACCATTTCAAAATTGTTTGGTTTTTGTGACCTCCAACAAGTTTATTAAACGGTGTTCTCCTCACTATTTTTGCTTGCTCATCATGAGTTTATACTTTGTTCTCCAAGTACAGTGCCTACAACCCAGCGGATTACGAACATTTGTCCGTGTCTCCAGATATCAAAGAAATGTTCGAGTACATACAAAGGTACAGCATTGCGTTCGAGTTAATGAGTTGGACTATACTTTGTACAGATATACGCCGCAAGTTATTGAACTGGAAACTCGTCTGAAGCCATTCATCCCGGATTATATCGCAGCAGTGGGCGACATTGATGCATTCCTTAAGGTAAATAGTCACAAAATGGTTTATATTAAAAATGGCTGATAAACCGGCTGCAACCTAAATCGTCCGGTTTATTTATTTTAGGTTCCTAGACCGGATGGTGTTCCCGATAATCTGGGACTTCTTGTGCTGGATGAGCCCTGTGCTAACCAATCAGATCCGACCGTGTTGGATTTGCATTTGCGAGCTTTGTCAAAGCAGTCGGCCGTCAAGCAAGTGGTAGGTCTTGTTGGACATTTTTGTGACTAAAACGCTTTCGTCTGTTCCTGTTGTGCACATTTTTACACCGGAATATTTACGTCGTTTCGAGGCAGTGTGGACCTTGCGGCTGAAGTAACCAGTTTATTATTTCATCGATAAATTGTGCTTTGTGTTTGCGCTAAATCCAATGCAAGGTGTATCGAGTATTGACTTAAGTTAATTAAGCCATAATACCTCATTGCACCTAGATCAGTTCTGATCAGTTACTACAACTCTTACGTTTGGAATGTTTCACAGTGTCTGCTCTTATTATTTTGGAGTGGTATAGCAGGAAACACTTTGTATTGTGTAACACTCCTTTACTTTTGAATAAAATTTTCGAAATTTTTGAAAAAAAGTGAATGCAGTCACGTGGATGATAATTATCCTGTTGTATAATTCATCGTATTTGTCACGTTATCGGGTCTAACGTTTCGATATAACGTTGATTCTTGGCGTGTTGTACTTGCTAAAGCCTTTTTCTTCTGTAACGATGGTGCAATTTTTAATCGGCGTTAGTCCATTCGTTTCATGATGATGGATACTCGAAACATCAAGAGCTGCGCGCCCTCTCTATTTGGAAGTATGAAGAAATAAAAATGAAAGAGGCAGAACAGCATAGTTTGTTTTGCGCATAGTATTGCGTAGGCTTCATTGAGGGGTGACGTATTTGAACTCATTACAATAGTATTTTCACCAAAATATCTGTGCAATACCCGTGGCAAACTGTCACAAAATTCAGCAAATTAGGCGCACGACGTGGACTCATTAAATGAAACAAAACTTAACTGGATACATGTAATAATATGGTCGTCGTTTCCGATTATGCATATCGATTTATAGCCAACTCGTTGTACGAAAACAAGATAAACGTCTTTTTCAAGAAGATATCACCACCGTTACTTTCTATGGCCAAAGGAAAGATGCGTGAACTTGAGTTCAGGCATTTTATGAATAAGCAAATATTAATCTAAATCCTGTTACGTTTGTTCTTTCATCTTATTGGTTAATTTTCAGTGGCGTCAAACGTTTCGTATCAAACGATCGTCCATGCCGTGTGGTTATTATCCAGCTGCTGACGATGTTTAAGTAGGTAGCGCATAGAACCACGCAATTTTGACGAACCTTGGGTGATTGAACCTCATAAGTCTGTATTTTCCATCGTTTACGAGCCAACGACCAGTAATACAGTTTCAGCGCTCAGCAATGGTGATGGTGGATTCCGTCAATTACTGCTTTAAAAGCCATGCTTGGGCAGTCAATCCCCTAAATCATCTGCTGGATTCCATATGACACAGAGGGTTGGGTGGACAGATGAGTCAAAATTTGACATTCCTGAGTCACCGACGTGGCTTCGCAACTTAGCTGGTTTATCGCGTTTTGGCATGTAGTTTATGTCGCTGGTTCGGGCCCAGCAGCAGTCCAAATGTTTTGCAATTATGTCACCTCCAACGACCATCGTTTAAAGTCAATATCATTGGACCGTAGGGCAGAACCGTCAGGTGCTAAATCCGTGCACATTTACTAGAAAATGCCCTGTGGAATACCTCAATAGCTTTTAGCATAATGTGAAAACCTTCTTAACTTTAGCTTGCTTTACACGAACCCATTGCTGAATTTTGATCTCCGGTGAATTTACATCCGATAGTAGCGTGCACTGCATACCACAGATCACCGTTACTATACAGGATGCCCTTCACTCAGGAACATTGGCTCACTGCGCGTGAAATAATATCGGCAAAAGTTACATCCCTGCCAAACAACCAAGGGACCAACGTACCGTCCCATGAATCCAAATAACTAGTCTAGACCGGACATATGAGGGTACACTTCTATACACCAAAGTTAACATCATGTCATTACACTGATGTTCGTTCCTGTCTTTGTATTGAGGTGATACGTTACAACCGCTCGATGCATACTAATTGGTTGCTTGCAAATCACATGAAACCACATGAAGAGTTAAATTAACCATGGTGACTGAGTGAATCAAAAGCATTCCGCAAAGCCACATATGGTGCAGGTAACATTAAGTGAGTGCCTACTAGTAAAGGTAATGCGAATTCAGTCAATAACTGTCCGGGCTCATTAACGCAAACTACCTTTATCCACTTTTGTCCACTGTGTATTTTAAACCGCAAACAACGCACAGAACCTTTATTGATGAATACCGCTCACTGACGTCAACGGAATTGTGGATGGTGGCACTCATATTCAAGTGTGAAGACCCTGGGATTCAGGATACAAAACAGAGTAATACTGTTTTGGGAAAAACGGTGAAGACTTTAACTCAAGGGAAGCGGATTTTCTGCGTGACAAGCTGTAGCAAGCTTGAAAGCTCATAGAACACAGTTTCTCGAAGTGATCAAAAAGCAATTAAACATCGGTAGCCTTCGAATAAGTGACCCATGAATTTACAAGAAAACGATCAATATTAATCTTTTTAAATACGAGGGTCTGAAAGACAACCTCCGTCGTTGGTTTCTAGGTTTCTGTGCAAGCAATATGTTCAGCTGCAGTGCACTGTTACAAGAAAATGCCGTGAATCTCACGATGATTCTGGAGTGTGTAGAATGCAAGCCGGCTGTTTCTCCTCGGATTGTCCGTTACAATTACGGACCAACTGTTGGGCAATGGGGAGACACCAGGGGATAGCGTTCTTCCGAAGTAGGGGTTCCAACAAGTCCTGCAAAAGGAAACAACAAGAAACAAACATGAGCCAAAGGCCCAGTAAGCCATGCACACGACTTACACAGACGATAAATAAAACGGCGCCGACAACACAGCAGCACGCTTCGTCACCAATTCAAATTCAACCAGTGCGCGCTCGCTGGTTTCGACCGCACGTTACAAGTGTACTAATTTTAAAAGCAGTAGTCGATGACTGGCGAGACTCCAAGCGACATAAAGCACCACACAAGCCTGTGGTACTATTGGCTAACAAAACGGTGACGGAGACAGTAGGTGAAAAGTCCGAAGGAATACAGTCGCTGTTTAAAGCTGACGATGCATGCAACGTTGGTAAGATAGGGATTTCTGTTTGCGAGACTTCAAGAAGTAATCAGCTAGTGGAGGACGATCGGTACCACAGAGGCTTTACTGTTGTGTTGTCCTAGGTGATGTTCTCATCAGCTCAGTTGAAACACTGTTAAATCATTGACACGTTGGTTGTTACTCCTTGTTTCATTTTCACAGCAGTGGGTGTATATTAAAAACCTGCGATAGACTATTATCTTCCATGCATAGTCAACTTCCTGATCTCAGTGATGAGAGTGATGAAGTGGCGAATAAACTGAACGGTGTCATGTGAATCCTAATTGATACTGTTGGAGATTTACAACAGCGTATATTACATGCCAAATGTAGTGACGAACTCGCAGCAACGGATTCACATGTTGCATCAGAGATAGATAAATACCCCAATATCTCTTCTGGATTGTCCCATTAAATAATAAATATACACTTCCAGTCGTCTTGCATTGCATCACAATATGCAACTCGAATGAGGTCCCAAATTCCAGTGCCAAAACTGTTATTTTTCTGCGGTAAGTAGGGTTTTGATTGTGGATTTGAGATGTGAAATATTACCAGGTTTGCATAACGTTTTCGTCTAATTCAAGCATATAGATAATAGTTATTGTCATTGCTTTTAATCGCTGGTCTGCTTGTGCCACTCCAGCCCATGGTTTCTCATTACTTTCGTATTGCCGGTATATACATATATACGGGAGAGGTTGTTGGTTAACTAAAGGAATGTTGTCAAACAGGTGTGAAACAGATACATATATACATATACATACATATACAAAAATGACGTCTCTCACCTGCATATGTTGCTTCCTCGTGAGCGTCTTCTCTAGAGGTGGACTACTGTATTCGAATTCTCTTCACTAATGTTAAAGTGAAAAACCGAATTGCCATGCTTTCCTGAACCCAAGACCTCATGAGAACGTATCTGTTTCATACCTGTTTGACTACATTCCCTTGGTTAACCAACAATCTCTCCCGTTAAATAACTATGGCGATCATACAGAAGAACAGTCGATGACTGACTAGTTATGTATCTATAGTGTGTGCTGCTTCCATGTGATCACCTACCAGTAGGTCCAATGGAGCTGTTATCTGGTCTCAGCATTTCGTTTTGTGAATCCTGTCCTTAATGCAACCTCTACTTCCTTCTACCATGCTTTGCAAGTTTTACTACTGATCCCAGAGTGGTAGGCCATATCAGTTAACTGTCCCTCTTGCTTTGCAAACTGCACAATTACTGTTATATCCTGATTACCAATTGTGGCTCTTTCGGTAGTATTTACCTGGATCAGTGATCACCGGAACTTCAACGTGGATTCACAAACTGTAAAGCGAGCCGTTTGTTTATCACCTGATTGTCAAAAGCGAAGTTCAGCGGTCATGGCCGTGCTATCCATCGGAGCACGACAGGTCAGACTGATCATTAAAAGCGGGTGGATTCCGCAATTTTGTAACCCGGCAGGGGAAGCCAGTGACTTGTGTTAGAATAAAAACGATGATTTACTTGTCTTCTCATGGTGAAAGTAATTTCGCAAATGATCCAAATTCAGCAACGGCTTTTGTCTTGAAATTATGACAACGTCATACTAGTAACCTTCAGATTATTATGCAATGCATTTTTCTATCAATAAACTTACGCTAAAAAGGTCATTAACGGTCTTCACTCTCGACCGATCATATTTAGTTTCAAAACGATCATGTATGGCTGAAAACCGACATGTGTTATCTGAACTTCCGTCTTGGCTTCTGAAATGTGAGAAATATTGTGTTATTGAATAAAGTAGTAGTGTTCTTCCCCTGTCTTGCATCAGTTCTTGGCATCGCAAACTCCACATCACAGAATAAACTCACTACTGACGTTAAATGACAAAAACGAAAACAAAGCCATCCAACGTTTGCTAATGAGCTACGAATCAACTACACGTAAACATATATCTCCGATTGGGTTGGGTACGTAGATTTATATTGAATGACAGTGTTCAGCGGTTTATGTAACTGAACATTTTGTGCGTGTGAATCTTTGTTATGCCATAAGAACTGGTGGACTTGGCTAGTATGGTAGCCACGACGTCAACACGCAATGTGGTCGGGGATTTGAGCTCAGACTATCTTAAACAGGCGTCTTAGGATCCAGGTATAGTGATAGCAAGTGACTGGGTAGGTTTGGTTGGTGTGTACAACAAAATGGTGTATAATCTGAAGAATTAATTTTTATGAGGATTTGAGCCTCTTTTTTATTGCCAAACACCTGTCCTCCTATATTTCGATGTGTTAAACCACTGTTTTGACATGAAATCCTGCTATTCAGTATGGGTTAAGTTCTGAACTGTACGATGCACATTGGGCCTATCACAGAAGCTAGCAATTTTAGTTAATTTGTTTCGTGGAATGGAAGTGTTGAAACACAACAGGCTGTCAACGTACGACCTATTGGCTTCATTGACAATGAGCTGACTGTGTGAAGCAATTGTTGCTTATGATTGCATATTTTAGCTCAGAACACAATACCTAACGTATTTCGTCTATAGGATCTTTGCGCTAATTCCAGTATTAATGCACAGTTTAAATACCGTGTAATTTAAATGACACTCAATTAGGAAAAATCTGAATTTCGGCTGCATTCGAAACAGCGTTAGAGATGCCAAGCATATCAGCTGAGCTAGCACAACTAATAGTCCAGTTTTTTGCAGCTGGGTCTCATCTAGGTTACCAGATCTGCCACACCACTTATCAGTAATACATTAACGTAATAAATGGTTCGAATCAAGTCTTCAAGTCTATATGACGCAAGTTCAAATATAGACGGCGATTTAGCTTAATTTCAAACTGTTTCGCAGCTGGAACCCTGCTTACCACACTACCACTTCTCATGTAGTACCGGCTTCCGTGTTCAGAGAGATAATCTCTTTTGCATCTCTGCTAGTCACAGATCTCAATAGTATTGCGTACCTTTGATACAACTATCATTCAAACTATGGTCTACTCTCTCCTACGGCGATCACGCTGATCGGTGTATCCATAACTTCATATAAGTTAGGGCATAAATATCCAACTTAGAATCTTGGCCATATTCACTTGTGAACAATGTTCAGGCTGCCAGATTGCCTGGAGGGAAGATACAGTAATTATCTTGTTGATTCTCATCGGTATCTCTGCGATCAGGTCTTCACAATTCGGTT
The DNA here is from genome assembly GCA_014338405.1 of Paragonimus skrjabini miyazakii. NCBI lineage: Eukaryota > Metazoa > Platyhelminthes > Trematoda > Plagiorchiida > Troglotrematidae > Paragonimus > Paragonimus skrjabini miyazakii. The sequence continues at coordinate 45,671 of JTDE01020880.1, read as the reverse complement.
GAGATCACAGATTTCTATTAGCTTGCTGAACAATGTTTTTGATAATTAGTGGATGGACCGTGATATTATTTGCCGTACTCTCTTGGAGCAAAATGAGCAGATGGATTTTTGTCTTCAGTCCGTCCTAATCACACATGCTTGTACAATGCATTGATCTCCCCCAAACTTACTGAAAGCTTACCTACGTGCGTTGAAAAAAATATCAGTTCGCCTGTGGCAAATAAACCGATTACTTGGTACTGCTAGCTGTTGCAACGACATCTAAATAACCATTGTTTGCATGACCTTTCATGACTGTCAGTCACCCATCTGGTCACCATTTATCACTCAACCTCACCTATAACCTTCCTTTACTTGTCTAAACCCAGTACGAGTTAATCGAACCTGGTTAGCTCACTAACAAACATAAGACATTTGACGTTTAAACGGAACGTGGAAAGTAAACCAATTAATCTCAGTTTCACCTCAGGATATTTCATGGAGAAACACTCGCGTAGGAATTCTGTGGTGAACGCTTCAAAGAAGTCATCCGAATTATTATGACGGTGGTCATGTTAGTAGAATTGGACTCATCATGCGATCGGTGGTTTGAACAACTAGGACTTATTCCAGCAACATTTAATACCAAAACTGTCCTCCTACAATGACTAGGCAGTTCAAAATGACGAGGCCTCAGTCCACCGACCCACCTTTTCTTGGACCCTGAAGTCGCTTAGCAATATACTAGATGCTCAAATCTGCCTACTCGTTCACCTGACATCGATCCGATGGAAGCTGTTTGCGGCCACCTTGACTGATTACTCCTCAGAATGGAATAAGTGTACATGCTTACGCACATGAGAGTAGCACTTTCTGAGGCACGATAACAGATAAGAGAACAGCAAAGCCTACTGTTTAGTATAAGTTCAGGAACGTGAATCAGTGCAGTCATCTTCGTCATAAGAGGATCAACCCCATAGTAATCGACGAAAACTGCAATTTTCAGAGCAACCTCATACGACTTGTGATTTCCGTTACTTATGCAACCATATGTAAAGTTTTGATCATGGCCTTTGGTCATTCAAAGGTGAAAGGACCTTGTGGACCCGTGTGAAAATCGCTAAGTCAAATGATCATCGGTATTCAGGAGATGATACTTAGTTGATCAATTTCTAAAATCCAGCGTATGTACGTGAAAGCGCAGCAGTTCGACAAAAGCCATGCGTCTTTACTCCATATTCCGAGTCGGCTGTGTGGCACTAACTGTTCGTGAGCACCTTTTAGTTCAACAGTGCCTGGTGAGTACAGTTTTCGCATTCAGACATATTCTTGCAGCTAGCTCCTTTCGGAAAGAAGCGACCACATAGAGCTTTAGTGCCAGTAGTACTCACTGATAGCGCTGATTCTTATAGTGATTATGGTCAGATGTCATTGAAAATCTGCAAACATTCGTCTTATATATGATAAATAAGTGTCCGTACAGAATATAATTAAACAGACACTCAGTCAGGGGGGTAAAAGTGCAACAGAATGCTGATTTCCAGTATGGGATTATGTGCCTTATGAAATAACCATAAGCAGGCCCTCCATTCTGGAAACTAGAAACAATAAACACAACACGATTTGTTTTCCATTCTCATTCACATTTATAACAGCGGAATCGCTTGGACATTCCAATTTTGGGCTATTTTGTCACAGATAAAGTGTTAACTCATTTTCTTCGATGCTCAGGGTTAGTTGCAAACGTTTTCATACTCAGGTGGAATAACCCTACACTTCGGACAAATCTTTGCTTTGAGAAAATGACAAACAAATCCATTCATATTCCATAATAATCCACAGTTTGTTTGATGAATTGGCCTTGATTATATACTTGTAACAGTAGATAATCTACTTTTAAACTTTATTCAGACCGTTCGAAGTATAGAAAATCCCGAACAACAAGCTAAAGCGATTGATAACTGGATTAGAAACATCGCGGATCTACACCGCGCGAAGCCACCACTCACAGTTCATTATGTGCGGTGAGTTGTAATTTGAACGTTTTTAAATCTTAAATGCGCATTGTATTGATTACTTCTTGTCTGGTCGATATGTTTACATTATGGCGGATCACACTTGTGTTCATAAACTTTAATATCTCGTGGTACGGTCAAAAGCATGGAAAGGTGGGGAAGGTTAAGTTAGTCAATCTGCGAATGCAATCAAAGAATGGTTACTGGTTAGGAGTCTACACAAACTGCTGATTGTTATGATGTAACTACTCTCATATGTGGAATAAAAGAGATACTTGGATTGCATCGCATATAAAAACGTGTTGTTACAAGCATCAATAATTTGGACGAATGCTGCATTGTCTGAATATAACCACCACAATATAACTACGGCATTCATTTCAAAAGTTTATAACTCTTCTGAGTAGGTTGCTGCTTATAAATTTACATGTACCTGGTAAGTCACGTTGCACAGACTTTGAGCTCCTTGTATCTCCACATATTCAGCAAACACCCTCTACTCAGTTATTGCGCTGTCCGAGGCTACCTGAACCTTGAATCGAAAGGTGTTTTCAAGCTCATCGCCCTTTCAAAACGTTTTCAGAAGCTACTCACGTATTTCATTTTATGTGACTCAGAGACCGTCAGTCAATTTGCAACGAATAATTTTTCGTTCACAGACAAGAGGAAACGGAGAACACCCACTGCATCAGTCAGTTAACTATACATGACTCATGAGCGTATGGCGCGTTTCTGAGGTTATTTAACTTACCTGTTTGCAGTTTGCGGATAACCGCACCCTAAGGTGCTCAACCAACATAATGACCTAGCGTGCTCTATACGAGTTCGATTTTTCTCCACATGGTACTTTACAGTCCTAAACGAACCGCCATTACAAGAGCGTGAACAGTGGTGAAACTAATCAGAATACGTTTAAGTATAAGTAAACGGGCGAATAACGCTATGTGTACACAAGTTTGTATTTCAAAGTAATATACCCTAAGGGTAAACGTGTTGTTACTTTTATCGGTGTTGTAAATCCTCGAAATAATACGCTGGTTCATCCTCTATATAGTAATGCGCTTTAAGATGCTGGCTAGCTAATTACAATACGTTGTAAGTGGTATCGGTAAAACTAAACATGTAAATGCTATCAGAAGGATATTCAACCAAAGTTTAATGTAAATAACAGAAATATATAACAGGTGCACTTACAGAAAGGGTTCAAACAAAATACAGAGATGTAATCCGTGGATGTGGTAGTGGAGTGTTGGGTGGAATCCTATAGATGTCAGCGTAAGGATCTACAGGATGGAAACACTGTGTAGTCCACGGAGCACTGTAGCTGTGTTCTGTTCACCGGCGTGCGAGAGACCCAGACGAGTTGTGTTCGGTTGTGTGTACGGTCTCGTTGTCTTGTCAGCTCCGGTGAGGACGCTGGGTTGAATCACGTGTCATAGGCTAATATCCGAGAAGAGGTTGTCTGTGTATGTTGCTGTGTTTGCGTGCGTGCAATGCCTGTGTGCCATGACCTTTTCTGCTACCTTGGCGTGGTGGTCATGCTTGTGTGCTGTTTTGATCTGGCAGGCTGTACTGACTGCGACCTCGGTCGTTGTAGGTTCAACCATGTCAGATTGACCAAAGGGGAGCAGCCAGACAAAAGGCAGATGCGTCCATTGTGAGGTGTTCGTTGTGTATGATGTGAGTATGTTGTGTTTTGGTTCGGTTTGTAATTTTCTTTTTTGCCTGATCTGATTCTCTGTTTGTATGATTGGTTTGTCTGTGAAGTATTATCTCTGTGTGAATGTGTCGAATGTCTTGGGTTGTGACTGTGGTACCTGTACTAATTGGTTGATGCTGATGCCCATGTGTGTGCGTGCGTCACCTGATGTCTTGCGGTACAGGCTTTTGAGCCAAGGGCATTGGTTGAGGGCCTTAATCGCTCTCCTGTCTAGGTCTGGGCGTCCTGACAGTATCCTAAGCCTACAAAAACCATGACTACAACTACAAATACCATACTGCATCGGCCGTCGCGCAGGCTAAACCGGGTGGCCCTATCTGCTGCACATGGCAGGGTGAACAGGCAAAAATATGTTACTGCCAGTCACTCACCATCATACTGCCCCCCCCCCAGCATAAATCCCCGAGCAGATAATGCTCACTCAAATTTCAGTAACCCGAAGGGCAACCTGATAAAGACCCGGGGACGCAAGACGCTCTGTGTTGGAGCATGGAATGTGCGCACGGTGTTGGATCGATGCAGCTCTAGCGGACGGCCAGAACGGCGCACTGCGCTGGTCGCGATGG
>JTDE01020880.1:15306-41291 GCA_014338405.1 Paragonimus skrjabini miyazakii | reverse complement strand
GTTCTGATCCACTCCTCTTTTCAGAAACTTGAGTGTCTGTAATCTCTTACCCATTCTTTCCTTCAGTTTTGTTGGTGTATTGAATGATGAATCGTTTGCCTGATCTTTTTGTAGTTCAACCTTGAATTTTGTTCTTCAACTTTTTCCTCTCTGTAATGCACTAACGTGCACCCGTATACCGAAATGCTTCCCGTATTACATTTTACATATCTTTCTTCCTAGTATAGATCTTGTCGTTGCAGTCTCTCTCTCTGTTTATTTACCGAGAGATAAGGGTTTCCTTTTCGTGCTAGCCATTCAGTTGGCTAACCAGCGTCGACCGGCTGAACACAGAAGCCTGGTTTACACCAGATACATGGTGTGTGTGGATGGAACCGCAAGTGGTGCAGTGCAAGCCATTTGTGGTGATGGTTTATAGCGCAGAAGTCCTTTGACTTTGGTCACTGTGACAGGTTAACCCGTTTCTGATGCCGCCAACCAAGTGCGTATACGTGACAGTGACTACAGTGGTGTTGGCAATCTGTGAGTTGTTCGAAGTCACTGCAGGTGCATGCGCGTAAGATTCGCTCAGCGGTGGATGTGTGAGTGTAACATCCTGGTCACATGACAGACATATGACCTTGACTACACGGCAATTTGCTGCTACACGCTTGGCAGAAATCGGATTCTCCTTGTAATAATTAACATGGAAAATCTTGGTCCCGAAACTAACGTAACTGTCCCAGTAATTGCTCCCAAGACAAACCAAAAGACGGGTGCAAAAAGGCAGCTTTGTTTCGCTCCAAAAACGTGTGCGACAAGGAGGAAATTACAAGATATTTATATGATGCACGGCGGCCTACAAACATTCTCGAACCAGAAAATCGAACGACGGTTACCGAGAATAAGTTACAGTCACTAATCCACCAATGAACATAGCGGAATGAAGGTCGGACAGGTAAAAAAGATTGCCAAGGCTACCTCTTGATTGTGCTGGACAGTTCCATTCATTCCGATTAGAGAAAATCGTTTTCTCTCGAAGAACGAGGCGGTTTTGGACGGGGAAAATGGACTCCCAAACAATCAGCAAGGTAGTCGGTAGCATCATCTTTGGTTATAGGTGGGTTTGGTAAATAGAATGTACTGAGTATTGTGTAGCACGAACATTCGTTCGTGTGTGGTACGAGTAGTACGTGCGAGATCTAAGTGACAGGTCTTAACGCCAGAAATTTAGTGAACTGAAAGTGACTATTAGAAACGTGTATATGTTCTATGAGGGACTTGTCGCCAAATAGAATGTTGATGCACTACTGCCAGCTGATGCGGACACAGGTCAGCCATGCTAAATTGTTCGTGTTTGTTTTTCCACATACCTTGTGAATTTCATGCAATAAACAACTCTTCAGGCCAAGCGTCCTTTGCGGTGACAACATTGATGAGCAGTCGGGAATTTGGTTAGTTCTAAGTTGAACGTCATTCACGTTTTCAGTCATTCTCTTTCGAAAGTTTGTCTGAACACGAAAGCTGCGATTAAATTTTATCGACGTTCAATTTGAGATAGGGTATAACTAAGCGAGCAAGGAATCGGGGCGCTAAACATCGGGTAAAATACACGCAGATGACCGGTGTTTTGTACTTTACGTTGTTTCTCGATCTACGCAGATGGTATTTAGGCACTTGAAATCGAGTCGTTTGGTATGCAAATAGAGGAGTACATCTAAGAAAATATTCATCTAGTGGTTGAATGTCGTTCCTTCAATTGTCGAACAAAAACTATCCAAGCTAAATAACCAGCACGCACACCTAACGTGTACATTAAATTTAGACTGTTCACTCATTGTGGATAATATTCGCTAGCTGAATGTGAATATCAATGTAAACCATGAGGTTGAAAGGTACCTGAGACATTAAGTTCCTTGTTAGCAAAAGTTCAATATTTAGTGAACAAAATGTATTCATCAGTGAATATTAAAACTCTCGTCAACGTGTAGCCCCATAATTGCTCACAGAAATGTAACTGTGACATTTTCGTCATGTCTGCCGTACGGTACGGTAGTTAATACGCTCAGCCGTCAATAAGAACAGCCGGAGTTCTATTCTCTAGCTAGGTAGTCCTGAACTTTGATAAGAGCGAATTTTGGATCTGACACTACTCCTCGAAAGGAACCAGCCGAAAAGTTTATTTGAATTCGAAAACTATGATTACTTGTGAATGTTGGCCAGTCGGTAACAAAGTTACAACCCCCACTTGTAATGAATTCTTTAATTATTTTCTCTGGCCTTGTTGAGAATGAGGATGCAACAGTGAACGCGATAACGACACAGTACTGTTTTTTACGTCAGTTTCAAAATGCATTTCAATAATGTCCATTTATTATTTTAAGCAATTTTCGCTACCACTTTTCAACTAATACGATAAGGTTTTTTGTCTTGTCACGAATACGGATGTACTATGGGGGAGATTACCCAAACACCTCTATGTGCGCTATTTCTATCTGCAATAGCTTATCACATGCATTTTGGTTCACAAACCCAGTGCGTAATTGTCAGAAGCCTACATGACTCAGTAATATGTAGATAGGTTTTACAAGCAATTACTTTTCTGCTTCGAACAGTGAGGTTGGTATATTGAAAATGAATGTGCACAAGTTCCATCGCCCCCAACCACAAAGCGGCGGTTGATACTAATGCACAACTACCGTGCAACCATGGTAGTAAGAACAAAAATTAGTTCAAAAATAAAATAAAAACGAGAATTGTGTTCTGAGATTCCGGTTTGGACTCAAACAACTCACATCAAGGTGCCGATACCTGTTAAATTGATATTCAAGTTGCAGATGAGAGCAAGATTCTGTGGTGCCACATTACTTTGTGGACGACTCGATAATCCTGACTCAACTAAACACGATCAACTTTAATTCCTTTTAATGTTTCTAACATTGAACCGTACGGTCTACTGAGACCCTAGCCTGGAAGAGGATCAGCCGTTTTCGTCTTATTAGTGGCTGTTCTCTACTCTTTTTGCCGAATCACCGGTTGACTACCTCTTACCATAAACTATTGACCCGAGGGCTTGAATAAGGGAGTGCAATTTGGTAAACAATGGTTTAGCATTCCTATGTCTAATGCCTTTTTGTACAGTTAGTGAACTATCCGAAACAAGTTTCACATTTAATTATCCTTAATGTCATCGGATAGGTGCGATTGGACGCAAACCTCATGATAAAAACTTCCACACGTTATCGATCCTCATCTCTCAGTTGCCATGTTCTACAGCCGTCAGATAAAACAGCACTAACTGTGTCACCGAAAACGCTACTACGATACTACGACGTCTATTGTAAAAAAGCAAGAACAACGCGTCTTCCTACCTTCTCGGTGAAATGCACAAAATGAAACCAGTTTTTCAAATGTGGCGTTTTGGTTTTGTTCCAACTCAGTAGGGTCCATTGTTTGACTAAAGTACATCGGTGACGAACGGGAATCGGAACGACGATCGTTTACCTAACCTCAATTACAAATCTACAGCTCTGCGCCGTGACTCGTTTAATCGCGTTTCGACTAGACGATTACAGTTAGATGATTATAACTGCTTACCACCGTGATTCGAATCAATGCTCTTGACTGCTAGACACTGATTAGAGCATAGTTCGGGACGAAGTTAATTAAGTTAGTAAGGACTACTACGAAGCACCAGCGTGCATCGTTGATGTGTTGCTGTCCGTGACAGTGATGTCGATGACTGTATTTATGTTTGATAAGTTGAGATAAAGCCGGAATTGGTTGTGAAGTGTACATCGATGATTGAAGGACGATTGAAAAAGAGTAACACTGCTTTGATATAAGTTTTTTAAAAATTAATTTTATGTTATGCACCAAGAGCGCGGGTAGTACAGGAATTGTCGATTCAGCGGAATGAAACATTTGGTGTATGATGCAACACAGTAGTGAACGTACTCACCAACTGGCCTCATATGATAGTCCTAGTGCTAGAAATGTATCAGCCAGAAGTGCATCGGAGTAAGAAACAAATTCTGAATACATTCTTCTTCCAAGCTTTTCCTCTGTTACTTAGTTCGCTCACCTCGATCCGACTACTCGTGAGTAGTACGGTTCGGCCACCCATTTTCACCAAAGTTGTTAACATGCGATACATCATGCAACTAAGCATTGATAGATCCCAATGCTGGTGGTGACCCAGCCCGCATTGAGGGTCATTCCAGATTGGGAAACTTGCGTTCGGTCTGTGTTGACTATATGTTTGAGTGGGAACCCGATTGCGCTGTTGGATCAGTGTGCACAATTCTTTTCTAATGAACAGTTCATCTAATTTCTCCATCATCTTGTATTCTTTTCTGACTTTTCTCTAGATGACATACTTCTTCTACAAACATTTCTAATTGATGTGGGAACATGCAATTGCCTTGACTAGGTTTGAACAACTTTCATTGTCTCCAGTAACCCCTAGTTAACATGGAGCGTCGCTTTCAAAATAATGTTCTTGTTAAACTGATAACGTCTCGTACGTTTTTAGTCACAAAGCGATGTGATGTATAGTAATTCAGGTATCAGTTAATTGATGCATTAGCTATTATTTGTCACTGGCGATGTTTCATGTAAGCAAAATATCTAAACCTTTTACACCATCCAATCACGATTCTATGTTTCACCAACGAAAGAAATATGCCAGAAATATCTTCGTTGATGGCCGAATGGTCGCCGAAATTCGAAGATGTTCTCCGCAATCTGCACCTCCCGTCATCAGAATTGGACTGTAGTTTGAAGGACTATGTAGATATTATTTGTGGTGAGTATTTGCTTGAAACATATTAGTGAGTCAAAAACACCGTCTGTCTATGAAGAACAAGATTATGCAGTACTTTGAACAAACATATTAACTACAAAATTTTAATGATTAAAAACGCCAACAAAACTGGAGATTTGGGATTTTGGATCTTCGAGTGAGCACTGACTGTGTGAACCCTGGGCGCCAGTGACATACTTGAATAAAGTGGCTGCCTACGAACCACCACAAGCTGTAAACATAAATAGTGACACTGTTACACTAATAACCTAAGCGCTGTGAACTTGCTTCACCAGTTGAAGTTTCTGAGTACTCATTAACTCTTTGAGGTTGAGGTTAAGGATGACTGATGATTATGTCAATCGTTTTGCAAGTTCACTCCAGTTTGAAGTAAACACGGTTCAACTGTGGGATTTAGAAATGCGTAATGGCTAGAAAACATAACCTGTTGGTAATGCCAATAAATATGAACAAACATACCCAACGTAGTCAAACACCTCACGATTTAGGCAAGATGGCGAGGTGAGACAGAGTGAGGTAGTTAAACAGGCAGGAAGACCTAACATGAATCTCTCACCTAGACTGTAGCCTCCAATTGCGCACGGACCAAAAATGTACACTAAACTATAACCCGCAACTTAAAAGTAAACTTTTACACATATTGCAAATGTCATAGATAACTACACGCGAACCAAGCGTAAAACGAGTTCAATGTTGTTAACTCAAGTATACTGAATTTAGTTGTGTGCTATTCTATAACTGTTCAAAAAGCCCTCGCTATCCGTATAATGTTTGAGGGTTACGATAACGCGTACGAAAACAATTCTAAAAGGTTCTCTTTACAAAAACTCAGGTGGATTCCCAGGTGATTCTATGGTAGTTTTAGATTTTTAACCCTGTTAATCTTCCTACATTCCTTAAAAAACAGCCGCACTAGTTAACTCACTAGTTCTGGAAACTTCGTTTGGTAATTCATTTGAAGATTGTTCGTCGAAGATTTTTACGAACTGTTCTAGTGTAATATGTCGTCCATTTCGAGGTACAGACCCAGGAATAGGTTAGCCATTATTGTACCTTTATCATCTTCATCAGTGAGTTCAGTGGAGACGGTAAATTCACGGGAAACGAAACGTTACAGCTGTAGAAGGTTTGAGAACGTTCAAAGCCTCTCTTGTCAGACACCATGTAGGCGAGATGCATAAGTCAGCTGTACGGAATTCGGCCGACGCGTTGACTGCCACAAAAATGTGTTTGAGTAAATGATTACTACGTCATTTTGAAAGCGTTAGTAATTCTTTAATCGAACGGCTGCAATTTTGTAACTGTACGCGGGGAGGGGAGATCAGCTTGATACCGGATTATTCTCCATAATCCGGATGACAATTTGCTTTATCAAAGGAGAGAACTTAACAGACCACCAGGTTCAACGTCACATTCGAGCCGACAGTCAAATAATAAGGACGAACACTCGTCAGGTTCATTCGCGATTGATTGATTCGTTTCAGCGTATTGCTGTAGCACGCGTGTTTACCTAGCTGGCCCAGTCATTTCATGCGTGAACGGCATTGGTTCGTTATGTCTTTTGTGTTACTAATGAGTAGTGTGACAGAATTGATGATTTAGATGAAACCCAATTGTGAAAAATCAGGGCTTCAGCTAAATTCGAACCAACGACAGAAACACCATGCCCAGACGCGACAGGCTCTCTACCAACTGACGGTGGGCTCTGAGGTAGGTCAGCTGTAAAATTTAGTCTGTGATTATTGTGGTGCATTTTCCAATTATATATCCTAGAGGTGATCTGGTAATCCCGTACTTCTTTGCCAAACTTCCTTTGTGACCAAGATAACAGGACGATGGCGGGTCACACTTTAGGGAGAATAAACCCAACGCCTACAAACGGTTCGCATTGTAGGGTAGGAAACAGGAGCAGTCAGGTTCCATTAAATCAGAATTTTCTCTATTTAAGAGATAACACCTGCAAAATAAACGTTTGCTTACTTCGGAAGGTGCTTCCAGTATTTCCCCGGATAATTCTTCAATATTGCAAAGATCCCAACCCGACCTATCCCGATGATTAGGCCACAGTACAATCTATACGCAACACTCAACCCAGTTCGTTGTACACTGTTGAATGGGCTTGGTGTACATAAGGTCCACATGATAATATGGAACAGGTGATTCCTGTTAATGTAGTACAGAAACATGTGTCCTTCAAAGGAGCCCCACCAATTATCTTAGCCACCAGTCTCAAATGGTGACCCATGTATCCATGCGGAGATGAAATAAGAACGATGAAATTCTAACTACAGACACAGTGTTTGAAGCAGAAAACCAACTAAAGTGCGTAGGATAGAGTGCAAGCTGAAATCTGCCGCCTCGTTTTGGCATACCGTAATGGAACATGGAGTCTGTGTGCACCGAATCGCATCAAAGTAGCATGTGATTAGACAACAGCGTAAGTCACTGGACAACTAGATCAGCGAGCGTTTCACGGTGATTGTGCATGCGATGAGCAGAATCTGCTTCACACGACAGCGAAATCCAGGATCCCCTACTGTCGAACTTCTACTTGAAACCGAATGCAGGGCAGCAGTTTATGAAGCGCTCAGCCCGTGGACGCATGGTTACACCACGTTCAGCACGGCAATAGGCCTCTGTGACACGATAACCAATCAGAGGAAAAATACGCTTAGGAAGATTAAAACCGGGTACACAAACATCTCACTAAGGTAAACTGTAGCGTCAAACGGGTACGGAATTTGCTGTTCGCTGAAAGTCCATCAAATAGGCGCATCGGTTCGAGCTGAACTATTCATTAGATAATGGAGAGTGGTCCCAACTATGCAGTTTTCAAAACGTTTAGCGTTCATGACACTCTATATACAACTCTTTACCACATGTACGCCCCCCAACCTAATGTTATTGTGATGAAAATCTACTCGATTCACCGCTTATCCAAACCCCGACACAATAGGAGTTCTAACAAGGGACCAATCCAAACGTCGCGTTAAAGATACTGCATCAGGATTGGAAAACCCGTCTCAATGTTACATCCTCTCCTGTTCGCTTATTACCTTGTTCCGTATTGCACCAATTAACGTTCAGTTTGTGACTTTGTATGTGTCCATATGATCAGCCAATGAGTGACTATGATTTCTTTAATACCGTTGTACATCCATAAGTTCGGCTTCTTGTCTCACGAATATGAACTGCTTACTGTAACTAGTACGAGGTCTTCTGCTTATTACTTGCGTGGGAGGTTTCAATTCGAGTACGATTTCTTGGACTATTCGAAGTCCCTAATTCCGAGTTACATATACATTCGGGGTGCATGAAGTGCAATTCTTGTTTTCTAGCTCTACCATCAGAAGCAGCTCTTGTACAGCAGGCCGGGAACAAATTGTCACAGCAATCGAGGTTTACATTGTCTCAGGTATTCATTGATATTTTGGGACGCGACGCTGCCTTGGTATAAGTGTGATGACCTGTCTTATGAATGTAATCCGATTAACTTCGCTGTTTGTTTTCACGGCAAACGCTTTTGTTTCACTTCCTTACTCTGAAGCTTTGCTTGACATACCGGTGTACAACAATCGGATCCATTCATTGCATCTTTTATTCTCCTTGTACCTGGAGTTCAAAAATTCACAGGTGAGTGGGTCATTTAACTCATGCTGATGAAAATGTTTTCACTACCTTTAATTAGTAAATACCGCAGCAGATAAACAGCACAATTTAATCATGTGGTCAGCAGCTTTGTATCAACAACACTGTGTTTTAGGGAGTACGACAGCTGCCACTGCCGGGGGGCGACAGCATTTACATTTAGAATAACCAACGACGGAACAGTATCATTAGGAAGGCAATAGAAACAAGTATTTCGATGTGTAGAAGCGTTTAGTCTGAATTCAAATGTACATCAACTATCATGAGAAAGAATACAATCTACACTACACCAAATAATCATGAAGTTACTCTTTTCTATATTATGTTCGGTGATTTTGAACGCATCAATTTCACTTATTGCAACAAAACGCAACGTCCCATACGAATGTTTTTACAATTAAAACAAAAGATGAAAAGATATCATAAAATGCAGAAAAAACATACAGAAAGTACTCGTGAGACCGTTTTGGAGAGTAGTATCCTGAGCCGAATTTCCTACATATCAACGAGATGATTTCCCTGGAGGTGAAATAGCTTTTCTGCATGCCGTTTATCAGGAGTCTAAACACTCCGCCATCAGTATTCCATTATTCTTGCAAGGGCACATTTGTCAGCTCATTCGCTTTGGCATAGTTTCCTGGGTACGATGCCCTATGGGATCATGGTTCGGGTACATGGAACAAAAACAATTGGTTGAAAAATTGTTCTGCATGCAGTGTGAAACAACTGTTAAAATTTAATGACATGAGTGAATAAATCACTAACTAGGATTGAACCGTATGTTAACTGAAAATTAAGGCATACCATCGGAATCAAACGTTTATCAAAGGAGTTATAAAGGATGAACGGCGGTCTTGTTGGAGCACACACTACGCTCACGTAACGTGGTTGCGGAGGATCCAGTGATCGCTAGAGTTTTGATGAGTTAACCTTGTGTGATTGATGGAACTCCGTACACAGCTCGAAACGCAAGCATTCGTTCCCAGGACCAATAAAGAAATGACGTAGTCTTTTCACATAGGAGGGTTTCATTGTAGACTCAGTACAAATTGCCGATCAATTTTAGCAGTGAACATCAGCTAAAGAGACTATCGAATTAAAATGCTACAGTGACTTATGAACATTAATCGACGTCGGAGAAATGTGCGTACCTAGTGTTTGCGACTGAATTTCTGAAACCCATCCATCTGCGAACTAGAGGATGTCTCTTGAGCCTTTCCGGTGAGCGTCCAGTCTGGTGTATCACGACAGCATTGTGATGAACAAAAGGTATGACGAACAGGCTAGATGCAACAATTTGATTGTTCTCGTTCAGTAACTATTCTGGAAACACTTTCCCTTTCAATCTCGTATATTGTCACGTACGGAAACCCGCAAATCATATTGGTAATGATGAATCGCTCCCGAAAGCCGTATCCCCCGTCGGTAATAATTTTCAATGTATGTCTACTACTTCATGTGAGCGGATTATTCTTCCTCTATTCGTTATGCTTTGATCCGGATTGCAATTAACCGTTCACCACCGGCCCTCTCTGTTCACAAAAGCAATTTCTCGAAATATTATTCACAGCAATCGAAACAGTGAATACCACATTTTACCTTGAGGTGAATGTATACATGTATTACTCCGACAACATCAAGGCAATGTTAGAATTTAGCTTCATGTGTCTCTCCTCTGTTTGCAGCATTTCCGACAAAACGAGTCAACAATCCAAGTGTGATGAAAATGACAGCGGGACAGAGTTTATTCACCCGATCTTGTTTTGTATTTTGTGACATAAAATCACTACGCAGTAACCTGACCTTTGTGATGCACGTGACAAACCACTAGAAAAAGGGTATGGAATTACAATCGAACAAAATGATACTTTCAGTCTCGACGACACAATGTGTTTGGCATCAACGTACATTGCAAGTACTTCGAGAGTCACGAACTATTATGACCACAACTACAAAAACTGCAAGTCAACTCGATTATAGTTTCGATAACAGTTAAAAAGGTGAAGGAGCCAATCATAAGAACCCATAGATTGCGTACACGTTCATAAATAACAGCTTTTTCACGGGTCTATTATTATCATTAACTAAGTTGTGTAGCTCTATCTTCAACAGTCAAGTATTACCAGTCCAATATAGATAGCTCCAATCAATGCACGATGTATGGACTTTAACATGAGTTGAACTCGAGTTTAATGCTTCTCTTTGAGACAGCCTGGCTAGTGACGTAGAATATCCTAGAAGACAACGCTACTAAGAAGGTTGAAAATCAATAAAAGAAGACTGAGCGGGAGAACTAGAAATGGTATGGATACAGGTACGCCATTGACTGCGACACATCGCCATCTCGGATAGCGTCTCTAACCAGCGGTTTGAGTGATCACGAGGAACCCAGCCAGACAGGCGACACCTACCCACTTTACTAAATGAAGCAGTCAGGGTCTTCAAATTTCGGGACCACGTTGTTGCTTGACCACCACGCGGTTTTACCCAACTGTTGGTGGCCTCAGTATATAATGCCCGGTACGGTAAACGATCAGATGACATACGGAGTACGTGACCCAACCATCGCAAGCTGTGTACCGTGATTAGCTGACCAATTGATCGCGCATCCCGAGCGTTCCGGAATACGCGCCGACGAACTGCCACATTGCTTACGCCATCAGTCCACTTGATGTGAGCTAATTGACGGAGACAACGATGGTCAAACACAGCAAGCCTGTTGATATCTTCCTTGTGAACAGGCCACGTTTCCGAACCATAAATCAAAATGGAACGCACAGACATTATATACCCTTCCTTTCAGCGACAACCGGACGTCTTTTCGACGCGATAGATGACGCAGCTTGGCAAAGGCAACTCGTGCCTTTGCTATCCTCGCTGATATCTCATCAGCAATATTACAGGTAGATGAGACAGTGCTACCCAAGTAAGTGAAACTGTCCACAGACCCAAACGAGTTACCTGCAATGAAGAAAGTAGGAGTTGAAGTGCCCCAGTCTTGAAGCAACACTTCGCACTTTGAAGGTGCGAAGCGCATTCCATACAAATCAGCCCGGTCGCTCAACCTGCCCAGCATGTTTTCGGCAGAGGGGCTAAATAAGACAACGTCGTTCGCTTACTCCAGATCGGTCAATCTAGCGCCAGGAAGAAGCTCAACACCAAGTCCACTGGATTCCCGAAGCGCACCCTCCAGAATGTTGTCCATGACAAAATTGAACACGAAGGGGGAAATCGGACAACCCTGACGAACACCACTAGAAGTGATGAACGCTCGAGACAGTTGTCCATAAACTCTCACCCTGCTTGCAGAATGAGCATACAGTGATCTCAATATATTCACGTATTTCTCTGGTACTCCCTTGCAAAGCAGACAGCTCCAGAGAACGTTACGAGCAACTGAATCGAAAGCAGCCCTTAGGTTCAAAAAGACCACGACTGTCGGCTGTCTGTAACAGTGCCGATGTTCCAAGATCTGTCGCAAGGTAAAAATATGATCAACGCAACCTCGAACGGATCGGAATCCTGCCTGTTCTCCGCGTATCTGACTTCCTCTAGGCTTAGTGAGCCGACGTAATAGGAGGCCAGTGAGTAACTTGGACGCAATAAACACCAAACTGATGCCTCTGTGGTTGTCACAAAAACGTCGAGCTGCCTTACTGAAAACGGGAATTACTGCTGATAGACACCAATCACGAGGCACTTCTTCAGTCTCCCAGATCGTCAGGAGGAGTCGCGTCAGTTCTGATATCAACCTCTCCCCACCATCCTTGAAAAGAGAAGGAGAGATTGGATCTGGTCCAGGAACCTTATTACGCTTCAATAACTCGAGCCCCAGGACCACTTCTGCTTCCGATGGAGGGCCGTCTGAAACGCAATAACTGACCATTCGGGTCGCGTCATCCACATGATCTGGCTGAGGCCAACCAGGTGGGATCGAGCGACGCTAGCTCATGAGGATTATCGACGTGAACGAAATCTAGTTCTGTCACAACTGAACAGCTCCTTCGGAACAAGCCTGTTCACAGCATGCTCGGCGATTTGTCCCCAGTGTTCGTTAGGATCACTCACCTGACTCGAACTGGGCAACTTCTTCACCAACGCCTTCTGGGAAACGTTCTTTACATCCTCATCGTTCGAATGCCAGTTAAGCACCTTGCATTTACGAGCGTAGGTCCTCTGGGCAAATGACAAAACGCACAACAGCATGGTCCGAGTTCAGGTGGTTGATCCAGAAGGCACGACAGTCCTTAACAGAGTGGCGCCACCTGTAACTAACTGCTATATGATCCAACTGTGTCCACGACTGGGAGGCACACGGAGGTCTCCAAGTAACACAATGCTTCTTCCTGTGTTGCAATGCGGTGCTCGAAATATACAGACCGTGGGATGCGCACAGCTGCAGCAGTCTTTCACCATTATCAATGCGTTGTGCCCGGACACCAAGCATACCTCCAAGCCGCTTCTCATCCGGAGAAAGACGAACAAGCTGAGCATTAAAATCGCCCGCTAGTATGATGATGTCTGAGTGTTTAGTTTGCCTCAGAAGGTCAACAAGGGCATCATAGAACGCATCCTTGGTGGCATCCGAACAGCTGTCCGTCGGAGCCTACGCCGATATAATGAATACACAACGTCTTTCTGATTTGCGTCGACAGACTTTTACCGATGTATTGAGTCTGACAACGCACAAGCGACTGTTCACTGGGATCCAATCGAGCAAGCATTGCTCCGCTCTGGAACTCAGTGCGATTCCCACTCTAGCTTGACCACGAGATTCAGCTTCAGCGTCACCAGAAACCGAGATAGAAGCGCTTGGATCGAGAGTTATCTAAGGGTGAGCTCAAATGGATAACCGTGCTAGAATCGTAGACTCGCGTCTCCGACACACAGCACACATCAATACCCAGACTTGAGAGAGTAATTGCCAGAGCAGCTTGCTGACCGACTTGTCGGATTGCGGACATTAAAGGCGCCAATGTTTACCAGTTGTCTTGGTCTCAGAAAACAATTATCGCCCGAAGACAAAAGGAATAATGGGTAAAACAGTAGGAGAAAGTCGAGATCGGTTAGTAATGACACTGTCGGGAGAACGATAACTTCTGACACTTCCCGGTCGTTTATGCCGCGGAAGGGAGTTGACTTGAGGGATCCCACCCCGAGTCTCTAAAGCAAATGTCTGACCTGCGAGACAACAGAATGTAGGGTTTTCTTGGGGGACCCCACCCGGAGCCAAATGACTCAAGAGTCTGACTCACTTGGCAGTGAGCGGCTTGTCTAGCTCGAGGGTGCGGACATTGATGTCTCATTCTGAGTATTGTTGCGCGCAGTGGATGTACTCGAAGCTACATCAGGCTTTTGAGAGATAACAAATGTTTTTCGCCTGTATTGGATAATAGGCCGGCGGTCACGGTCAACCGTTGGGCGATCGGAGTGCTCTTTGTCTGAGGGTACTTTTTCTAACCCCCTTCTTCCTGATACGGAAGACAGCAGTGCCGCAACTATAAAAATAGTTCTGCTTTATGCCCATAAGATCGTGCCTCACTACCTAAGCACTCATGTGCGGTCATTAGTGCAACATACAATCCTATGAGTGTAACTGCTTTTCGTCTGACTGCTCCCCTTTGGCCTGTCTGACAAGGTTGCACCTGGAAGGACCGGAGTCCTAGTCAGCATAGTCCGCCGGATCAAAACAGTACACAAGCCCGACCATCTTGCCAAGGTAGCAGTATTGTCGGGCGAATGTTTTTGAGCGTTAAGATATAATAATTCGGCTGTGTCTAGTGCGTGGTCATTGACACAGTAGTCAACACAGTTGCTTCACGAAAGCGTGGCCGGAGTTCTAATCCCGGCTGTGGAAAGGATATGCACTAATGACGAGTTCCGACAACAACGGAACTCGAATCTAGTGCTTTTTTGAAATAGACTAGCTGGAAAGTCTACTTGAATGCGGAGGCTGCGATCAAATGCGAGTGTTCAGCTTGAAATTAGATTTAATCGAAGACTGCTCAGGATATTGCAAAGCTTTTCCGTTTATTTTTCCCCTACGAGCTAGCCAAGGAAACAAACGCATTTTTCGATACGACGTCTTGAGTCTGATGACCAAGCCGGTCAACATCAAAAGCTGAATATTCAAGTGCCACATCGTCAATTCTCGTGCTTGCGGATCTGACGTTTATATTATGATTTTCCGAAACAGCAATCGTCAGACAAATAATGTATGCTGGATACCAAGTAAACAATCGGTTGAGGAACAGAAATAACTGTTGACCTCTGTTTAACAATTAAGGAAGAAAGTGCCTTGTTAGCAGTCCTCGAAGGTATGCAAATGGAAGCCGAATGGGGTATTTGAGTTTTACCTCCAGTACTTCACAAATTTAAACGATGTTTGCCAGATTTGTCAATCTTTCCAATATTTTGAGAATCAAACTCGATTGCTCCAAAGCCGTGTAGGCCCCGAAAAATGAGGCCAATTACCAAAGGGTTGGTCACTATATAGATCGGGATCGTTCTCCAGGTTAAGATCTACGCGCCTCAGAATCAGTGGCTGAACATGGTGGGCAAGATTATTACTAAATCGGACCAACGGTATGAATATTTTATTGTTTGCCTGAGTTATCTGTGAACTAAATACAGGTACTAACGCAATGCAATGAAGGCTGCAGCGAGACTGTTTTGCAGATGGTGCTCTACTTTCACGAACAGCCGTGTAGCAAGTTTGTTGGATCTAAGCACATTGTTGTTAGTTGGTTGAGTGTGAACAAATATTTTTAGCAATTAGGTCTCACGACTTCCCTTATTATGCATTCTAGTTAAAATCAGTTTCATCTCCTCATAATAGTAGGCAGTTAAACGTAGGTGTCCGCCGATGATATATTGTTGTGCACGATAACGATGATGAACCTAGGTACATAATCAGACAGCCTGAGTATAAACTACTGCGGTGTTCACAATAGCCAAGATTGATGAATGCGACCGGTGTCCATAGTGCTGAGACAGCTCGAGCCAAAATCAACGGCAATCAACTTTGAATAGATATAGTTTAACACAAGTAGTCGGACACGACTGAAAGATTCAGAAGTTTAGGATAACTAGACGTGGTAAGTTGAAGTTGGGAAATATGTGGAAAAGAATAACGAAGATGTGAAGAAATTGCTACTTTCAAACGTGTTCAGTAACATTCACCGACTAAGCCATAGAAGGTTCATACTTTCACCACTAAGTGCTAAATAAGAAATATCGCCGTCTTCAGTCTGCCTTCAGTAAATGTCATACAGATGTAGAGGGTCCTAAAGTACAAGCCCAACAGGAAAAGGACTACAATTTGTGGAACGTCAATATGTGACCACAATCCGATGCGGAATTCGTCCACTGCATGCACGTCTCATAAATTCACTGTATATCGCCGAATCCAAAGATCGCTTCAAGAGTTGTGCTCTAGCCTTGTGCTTAGGCGTAATTCAGCTGCACGACAAAGTCGGAGTACTTGACCTTAGCAACACAGGAAATCAACGGTTTCGTATATACGGCAGGCAAGTCTACGGTCCCATGTAGGGTGATCTTCGCGTTCCGTTATATCTCAATAGCACTACTGCTGAAAGTTTAGAGACACCAACATGTGGAAGAGTACACAATAAGTTCGCTGTTTGCCTTCGGTTGGCGACATTATGACGAAGATCAAGCTCAAGCTCACTTGACTGCGAAACAGCAGGACGCCTACCAGATCATCTAGAAAGTAGCCAAGGAAAACGAGATGCCGAATCTGATCGATACCATTAAAATTTAGTCGCACAAACCACACAGCAATACCCAAAAGGCTGTGCGGATACTGGATCTTCTTCGACATTCACAATTCAGGACAGCCATTACATGAATGTTAGCAATCGCGCAGACTGAGATTGATTTTTAAATCATTCCCCTAACTTGTCTCCTAATAATGAGTTGTAATTGGGCTGTTTACCAAACAGAAAAGCCGTTTTCGCCACCCGTTCTCACAACAATGGGCATGCTAGAGGGGCTAGACCGACTGTCCAGCTCTAACGAATGCAAATAAAAAACAATCAGTACTGCGAGGAGACAAGCACCGAGATGTTAACTGTTCAAAGTCAATTCGACTTTGTTGATTGCATTCGTCTGGTACTAGGCTGTTCTGTAAAGCATGTTATTGTTGTGTTGTGCAAATACGGCGAACTGCAAACTAAATTGATGGCAATAATAAGAGTAATTGAAAACCAAGAATTAGTATGAACATCTTGGTGTTGAGCGCCTAACAGATCGAACGAGTACAACCACGACATACGTTGGAGTACATGTACTGAGTGCCTTCAGGAAACAAATTCCCGAAAGAAACAACTTAGTGGACAGGTGAGTCGCGCATCATAAACGTAGTTTTTCTTACGATGTAGTAAGTTGAAGTACTTAGATCGATGGTGACTACCCAGCTTGGTCACACAAAAAAAAACAGAACGTGACAGCGCAATGTTTCCTAAGTTGTGACAACCGATACGATATTTCAAATTAAAAGCGTTTATAGCCCACCATCTGCAAGCCATACATAGTATGAATGAGCTATAAGAACGAAGTCACCAGGGTAGATGAATTAATAATCACAAAAAATCATTCACCAGCAATTTATGATCTTGTCGAATTGCGTTGCAAATCCTTGCGATAGGTCCTTACCGGATAATCTGCACACACAGTTGATATCCCAACCATACAAATCGGGTCGCTTCTGAGAAAGAACGCAAGTTCATCCTTTCTTCAGTTGTGTGGGTGAACTTATTCACGTAGGGTTGACAGTGATAAGCAAAAACCAAAGGAGGTAGTGAACAAAGCAGGAAACTGTGCACACTTGAAAGGTGTCCTAACGACGAAAAACAGACGGACCCACGAACAAACCAGAACGAAAAGTGCTCGCACACTAGCACTGAGAATGCTAATTAATATCCAACGAAAGCGCGAAGTCTGTGATTAGCTCCACCAATGAGATAGCCAAGTCGCTGATACCAGAGGCGTCCTCCAAATTCGTTAAGATGGCCACACATATCGGTGGCAGCTTTGAAGTTTGAGCGATCACATCTGGATTGTGCTGATTCTGTTGGACTAATTCGTGTTTTGGTTGTCCGTTGGTAGATCGACAACACGGTAAACTCAGCAAAAGCACCGTAGTTCCACCAACAGCACCACCGGTGTGCATGACATACCATCTATCCGGACATATTGGGGTTCCCGCAGGTGGAGGAAGGCCGGATCGCCTGAAATGGTAACGATGACAGGATAGGTTGAAGGTGGAAAACATAACGACTCGGTCACTTTATATGTCTATCGACGGTTGGTTGTGATACCTTTGCTCTGAAATCAAATTTCATCAGTTGTGTTTAAATGATTTTCACAAGATTTCAGCAAATGAACGGTGTGGTGGGTTACCAATGGTCTAACATACTACGATGCATGTAGGGTTCAACCCAACTTTTTGTCTGAAAAAGGAATTACTGGTCCGACTTTAGGAAATAAAACACGTAAGTAATGGAGGATGAACAATGAATCGTAACTTGAAAGCTATTTACCCGCTGATTGCTACTTACTAACGGAATGAGTCGAGTTTAGACTCTGACTCCGAGAAATCTTCGCAGCTATGTACATACAGTCACACATAGGTTAGAAACCGTCCGGTTATCCAAACCCAGTGAGAAGCAGCAAGGGTAACTAGTTCCCCAACTCACACGTGTGTGTTGGCAGTCTACCTCGCTTTTACTGAGCTACCTGGAGCTCAGTACTAATACCATACAATCAGCGACTAACACACACGGTTACCGAATAGAACAATCGATAGTACACGTGGGCCACACTCGTTCGAGGAAGAAATCTACACCTGGTTACATGGTGCATGACGTTTGTGTGAATTATCACAAGGAGCCAAACGAATTGTGGATAACTTCATGTTGTGGGCTTATACCAAACAATTAGTGGCACGTGCATCAACCAAGCTGAAACTCGTAAGCCGACAGTACGTAACAAGTTAACCAGTCCGTTGTGACTGAGTATACCGTCTACGAACGCGTAAACGGAATAGCAATCAATGAAACGGCGGATAACAGCACGACGAATAACGGTAATGAACAACGCAGCACGGACCATACGCAGTCAGCTAGTCTCTTCCTATCCAACCGATTCACTCGAGGCTACCGTATGAACACAGGGAAAAGACTGGCTTTCAAACACAGCTTCTTCATGTCGTTTAGCCCGAAGACCATATAGTCACAAACACGTTCGTATTTATAGGGTTTGAGACTAGCAACAAGCAAGATTAAAGAGAATGGACCAGACAAAAGTCTAGACAGTACAGTCTAGGCATGTGGTCGGGATGAAAACAACAGTTGTTACGAGGGCTTAGGTCGATTGTGAAGACCGGAGCAGTGTATGACTATGGCAAAAATGAAGGTCACTCACAAGTGAACTTTGTTAGTCTTCTTGTCACACAATATTTTCGGGTAACTGGCAACTTCCCTGACATCGTCTCATACATATTAATCATATTATTAGACCACTATTACCCACATTATTAGCGCACGACCTAACGTGGGTTGTAAGGCTGCCGGAGGACAGATTATGAATGAGACCATGAAAATAAAAAGTTTCTGCCTGCGGAAGAAACAACGGTTGAGAACATAGTCGGTTGGACAAACGTAGCAATGCTATTGTGTCTGTCACTAAAAAAGACCTCTGACAAATTTCATAATTCTACTCGTGTACGTGTGATCTAAACTTCATGGTGGAAAACTGTGAGAAAAACAACACGGTGTGGCCAGATGCAAACAATACGGAATCAAAAATGAATCGTTTCAGACAAGAAACCTACCGCGAGAGGAACCAACCTAAGCCGGGTTGCCATCGACTTTCTGGATTGACCGCAGAAACCATCCACAAATCGTCAAGCGTGTCGGGCCGTAAGACGCCAGAATATGGAAGGCAACCCAAATAAGCATAAGCCAGATGATTTGCTAGACGGATAAGATCAGGTGCGGTGGAAAGAATTCCGCCACCGGCCCACTTATACGAGTTGTCTATCATTGGAGTATTTTCTAAAACCCCTTTATCATTTCTTCGATACTGGCTGCAATAAAAAAAAGAGAAAATGGATGATTGTACGAAAAAATACGATAGACCAATACTATTTCAACAAAAACCATAGGGATTAAAATAAACTGTACATAAAACAAGCCCTAATTCTTGCCTGTGGATGGTTATCATGGTCCGGGTTACCGTCAAGCTTAATAATAACAGATTGAGGGGTCTACTAAAAAAGGGACGGAAATCACATGGATATCGGCATACCACAGTAGTAAGAAATGCGGTTCCCGAGTTAACCGATGTCATCTATCAACATCACTTCGCAAAATGCCCAGTACGCTCCGTTATCATGTCAACGCCCGGTTGCACTGCAAATTCTCCCAGTCACCAAAATCACATTGGACAATTACGGTATGGTATATAGCGTATCGTCATACGAGCGCAAGGTTTGAATAGCGCAGGCTATCTTTTCATTGTGTAAGTTACCTACCACATAACTGGATCTTTCCAGCACATACGCTGACCGATTTTTGGTGCATGCAAGGTGGCGAACACAGCTAGGAGCAAAAACCGAGAGCTCACACGCATCTTCCGCACGGACGGATCAAGTATTTCATCTCTATGGTATTTTGTGTATTAAAAAAATGTATTACAGACTTCCCAATGAATCGGAAACCAAGTACATTTGCGATGTTAAGGATCGCGGAGGTTTTTAATTGCTACCCTCGCAGACGCTTCAGCAGCAAGATTACGTACGATCTTGTTTCAAATGACGTGTCAGCATGAACAACCAAGTCAAACAGACTGAAACCAGATAAAAACAAGAACGTTATAAACTCAAATGTAAGATAGGTAAAAGTAGCACGTTTTAAAGAGTGCCTACATTTAACATTTCTCAATCTCAATCCGTAAACTTCCCAGTTTTCTGATGCGGTGCTTTGAAAGGCAGCATACCTCAAAATGTTCCCATTCTACTTGTTGATTTCTTCCATGCACTGTACAAGTTAGTATTTACTCTGCAACTCAGACATTGGTCAGACACTCAGCTCGGAATAAAAAGACGAATTTGCAAGCGCCCACTTAGTAGTTGCGTTTTTGATTTTACTTTGTTTCAAGAGTGAGGCGAATGCACAACATTGAGATCTGCTCCGTGTTGATTAGGTAGATGGAGCCCGAAGGCTGGAATTTCACAGCTGGACGTAGTCTTTAGGTTGTGGATGAAAAGGGTAGGGATTATTCATGATCTAAACAGGCTCACTCGCGCATCAATCTGCTAAACAACAGATACAAATTCAGGATTGAGAACGGGCCACAGAATTTGAATAAATCATAACCGGGTGCTACACAAATCCTAGTACAGGCGTATCCCGATAATCAGTCCGAAATGTCAAATAAAACAAGACTACCACCAGGGAACATGTTAGTTGTGGGTGACGAGTGGAACAAAAACTCGATGGGATCGATGAGGTCACGTTTCTGTGGTTTATGTTAAGGCACGGAACTAACCGTCAAACGCTTGTCGTTAAATGTGTTATTTGTGGGAAAGTAGTCAGCTATGCTAACGTGCTTAGCGCAAAGGAGGTTAAAACATCCAAATGGTGGTCTCATCGCTGCAGAACTCGCTATGGGACGAATCTACGTAAGCAAACATGGTCATCCATATTGTTTTTTTTGCAGCTCCGGGCAAAAAGCGGTGTTCCGCAGGATATAGTTGACAATTTTATGTCCAGATTACCCGATCTCCTATCAAAGCATAGCAAAAAAAAACATTTACAACACCGATGAGACTGTATCGTACTGAAATAAGTTGGCGGCGGAAACGCTGGCAACGAGCCATGCGGAATCATCGGGGTCGGCGGATTTTCCAGACAGGTTGATGTTAATAATGTGACGTAGCATGACCGGAGAGAGGCGTTCATCATTAAGTATCGGTAAGTAGAAGAAAACGCAGTTCCCGTGGTGTGTATCTCAAGCACTTTCTAAGCTAGTACAAACAGTTCCAGAGTACCTGGATGATCGGCGCAATTTTTATAATCTGGTTATTCGAGAGAAATAACAAAACGAATATTCAGGGTGATCGAACCCTGTTGTCATCGCACTGATATTGATTTGTTAATACCAACTTAATACTTTTACCATCAAACACATTCGTTCTGAAACCTTTGAACCAAGGTGTCATTTGGCCTTTCAAATACAAATTTAGAAAGACGTTACTGGGCTGTGTTTTATCGGGAACTGGAGTGGAAGTTAAGGACGATATACGTGAAACCCACATTGTACTTCAACAGACATGCACGATCGGAAGTATACCCAGATGAAATCATCAACCTTGAAAACACCTGGTAAAACGCATTGCGATCAGATTATAGGTTTTCTTAATTATGTGACGACCAATTATATGCAATTCCAAGAAAAAATTCGAGAACTCGTCAGTGATACATATAGGATGGAACTATAATCACATCGGTTCACAGCTTTGGTATAAACAAATCTAATTCTCGATAAACGGTAAACAGAAAGATGCCGAAAGTGAAGACGATAATACAGACTGCTTGAGAATAAGCGACCTACCTGCTGTTTCCTTGGAGGGTGTAGTGAAAGTGACAAACAGTTAGACACATTTGCCCCAATTTACTAACTCGATGGATTGTGCTGTTAAACTAAGCATAGATCAATGGCGAAAAGTCTTTGGAGAGAAAAGAAATGAAGTGGTGTAACAGATATGATGTACTGCGCAATAAAATTGCTAGTCAGCTGTTTGTGAACCCACGTGCGAACGCTGTCTCTCAATCCTAACAAGACTTTCAACTTTAGAACCGTGGAGTTTTTCATCAAAAAGACTGGCGATCAGTGGTTGCGAACATCAGTTGGCTGTTCAGGTGATTTCCTTACACATAACAATCGGTGGATTCCAATGCATGAATGGCGTTATCTTACCACGTAAGTGCAACCTAGTCCGCTATCTTGACGTCCGAGGCAGGTGTGTGTGCTGTTTTTATGTCGACTAAGATTTCCGTTCTCCTGGGTCCAACTAAGTCAGATAGGCTAAGGAGAAGCAGCTAGACAAAATGCAGTTACGCTCATGGATCGCACAACTGACTGTGCAAAGGTACTTAGTCAGTGACATCCTGAATATACGGTAGAACTACATTTATGATTGCAGCACTTCTGTCTTCCGCATACGAAAGGATTTCGTCAGAAAAGGTATCCTTAAACAAAGAGCAGTCCGACCGACCAACGGCTGACTGTGACAGCCGACGGTATTATCCCGAAAGGGTAAAAAAACTCGCACTAATCCCCAGAAGATTGACGTAGTTCACAATACACTTACTACATGCAATAAAGATCAGAATGAAAAGTCAATGTCTTACTCACTGCGTCTCTGAGTTAAAGTAGCCCACACCACCAAGTGAGTCAGTGGCTCCGGGTTGGGTTTTCAAATAAAACCCCATATCCTGTTGCTTTGACTGTAAGCCTATTGAGGCAGAAGCTCCAGTTGAAGTCCCGCAAAAAAATGTTACTATTTGTCCCGTGGGTCGAATTGTTGGGTCGGAAACTCTAGCTAGGAGCCATGAAGTCAATCTGAAACATACCCGCGAGGGCAGGATGCCGTATATCGGAACATGGAATGTGTACACTGTTGAATCAATGCAACACCGGAGGAGCGGAACTTCGCGTCGCCGGTATGAAATCGATGTCACAGACTTGGGTGAAGAAAGACATGGAAACCAAGGTGAGCCTCAAGTAGCAGGCCCTGGATACATCTACTGGATAGGTCACTGGGCAGAAGGTTTTCGGGAACATAATGTTTGTTTGATTAGCGGACGGAATCAATCTTTTGATGATGAGCGAACCGCATGGCATCAAGCCCCGAAGCATGTTCACGCACCTACAATTTAGTTAAGGAAGTCCGCCACATCTCTTAGCGTTTGTAGTTCAACCGCGTGTCACACCGATGAGACACAAGACCAGTTTTATTAGCAGCTATCTGTAAAAACCCGCTTGACACCGGTGGGTGACTGACTGTTCTGGAAGATCTCGGGTGGCTGACTGGGAGCGATTCAGCAGCCTGGCTAAGAGCCCTCGGATCCCACATTAATGGCGCAGTCAGTGAAAACAGTGACCATCTACTGCGTGCTGCTCACGAGTTGGCTATCACAAACATCTGAGTTCAGTTGGGTATGAGCGGTATAACGACTAAGATTTACACACGAAGCAGTCACCATCCTTTTGCATAACCACGGGATCGTACGACAACTCAACATTCGCAGTGTGTACCACGCGAGTGATACGCGGAATTGAACGTAACACAGATCACAGACTGGACAGGACCAGAGTGTTCATGCATGTTGACGGGTCCGTTTAATATAGATGACGACGATCTGCTACTCAACGACTGGAGAACTTAAACACAAGTACAGTTTTCCAGCATGCAGACGCCGTTCGTCTCAAGGACGCTCTCACATCCACTACCTCTGTTGATATGTAACAACGTCTCAAGGAACAGATGGCGGCAGCAGCCATTTAGACGATCGGTATCCGATGCCAGAAAAGTTCGCACTAGTTCGACAATTGTGCAGTTATCTTGGGCTTGATACAGAAGAACGAAGCATTTATTGTTTCCGCAATGGACTTAAACAATGAGGACGGAAGAAAGACGGTCCGCAGCATCCGCCGTCAACTCACTGAGCGGCTTCGCGGATTTAAGGATGGCTAGTGAAATAAAAAAACGAACCGATGTAGAGCTGTGTTGACGGCCGGCATCATACAGTTCTACGGTTCACTCAAGGCAATTGTTGTCCAGTCCATTTAGTCTACTAAAGCCAGTGGCGTTTCGTGCATATAACCGGAAAACGTCATAAGGATCTGGCGCAAACGTCTTGGCAACCTACGGAATTCGCCTGTTACCACTGATTGGATGAGTGTGAATAAGTTACCTGATAAGCTACCGAAGATACACAGGCTCTTGTCCTGAACTCGGTTGAATTTCGGAAAGTCATTGAACAACTCAGAAACGGATCGGCTGACGGTAAAGATGGGTTGAGAGGAGAATTTCTGAAGCTTGACAGCCTAGCATTGGATCGTGCTCTGTTCCGGTTGGTTCACTCTATATGAGGACAGAAAACAGTTTCTAAGGAGTTGACAAATGCCCTCACTATATTTTTGTTTACGGATAAGAACAACAGACGAAGTACGGGCAGCTACCGAATAAGTAGTCTGATGAGCTGCGTGGAAAAGGTTTTAGAAACAGTCCTCTCAAGAACTGACTTAATATGGGACTCTTCGAGACAAATGATCCCGGGGAGCAGTGTGGAGTTTGGAAGAGGTGCGATACGATTGACATGTTGTTTGTCGCTCGCCAGCTCCAGGAAAAATGACGTAAACGCAACTAGCCGTTGTACGTTCATTTTACAGATTTCACCAAAGCGCTTGATCCCATAAGCCGTGAAGCATTGTGGATGGTGATTATTAATGTTTAATGTCCGTTTAAGTTAGTCAGTTTAATAAAAACGTAATATGGGGATACAAAGACGTAAGTGCAGCCGTACGGATCAAGTTCTGATGATCGCAAAATTGTCACAGGGGGAAAGCAGAGTAACGTCTTAGCCCCAAACAGTTACCTTAAATTTCATTGCGGCACTAAAACTTCCTCTTCAGATCTCGGAAGACAGTGTTTCAATGGAATAACGTGCAGACGGTCGCCTACCATATATTGCATATTTCGGTGATCCACGTCTGCTACGTGACACGACCGTTCAGGTCCTGTAGTTGGCAGATAATAGTGCGTTGTTTGTACACAGCGAAGACGAACATCTGAAACTGATCACGGATTTCACAAACACGGCATCTAAGTTCGGTTTGGCGATCCACACTGGTAAGACAGTTTCTTTTAGCTTTCTACAGGTATACGAATTGCGCTTGCACATCAAATCCGTATCAATGGAGACATGGTGGATAGCTACGCAGACTTCTGTCACTTGGGTAGCAACCTGGTGAAATAAATGTCTGTGGACCGCGAATTGTAAACAAGTAAGGCTAAAGCAAAAGTTGCTTTCGGACTTCTTGAAAAAAGTACCTCAAAAAAATGCAGCATCAGACTGAGAGAAAAAATGTTTCCCTAACGCACTGGTGCGCGTCAGTGATCATCATCATCATCACCATCATAACAACCATGAGCCTAACCAAAAGGTACTGTAGCTCGGACTGCCGCTCACCTCAACAGTGACGTGGAATATCCTAGAAGAAAACGTTACTAAGAAGGTTGAACATTATTAAAAGAAGACTAAGCGGAAGAATTAGAAATGGTATGGATACAGGTACGCCATTGACTGCGACACATCGCCATCTCGGATAGCGTCTCTAACCAGCGGTTTGAGTGATCACGAGGAACCCAGCCAGGCAGGCGACACCTACCCCATTTGCTCAAAGGAGCAGTCAAGGTCTTCGGCTTCATATTTTGTGACCA
>JTDE01020876.1:37765-73156 GCA_014338405.1 Paragonimus skrjabini miyazakii | reverse complement strand
ACTTCTGGCGACACTCCCGGAACTGTGAGAATGTGCGAAATTCACGATTCTCAAACATCGCCTTGAAAGTCGCAACATAATCCATTTCCTATAATTTAGAATATAAACAAAACAATAAAATGATGAATGAAAGGAAATAATCATATAATAAATTGAACATTACTCCAGCATCACTGTCACACGTAACCCACCACAGGAGCAACAGCCATACCGAATTTTGAAAAGGATGTGTGATAACGCAGTTATCAATTAATGGTCAATTTAAACAAACATATATCAACCCATGACGCAGAATTCGTCGATTTCAATTTCTGAAACAAATGCCACACTAACAAAGCCGGGGTTTGCTTCAAAATATTTTTCCAAACGGCGAAAGTTGAAGAAATCACGTTCTGCAACTAGCATGCGTGTCGAAAGATCGGCCACAACGCGGAGCTAAAATATTTCACCGTACAATTACATTAGCAGCAAAAAGTTCCGCACAACTGAAGAAGACAGAGACCATGCACCGTAACTCCCGTTTATTCGCGTTGACGATTCAATTCAAAACAAGATAGTGATGGTTTCAAACAAGAGTACAAATCAAGTTAACAGGGCGGTAAATACAAATCGTACAAAAATGAATCATGAGATATAACCATGAAATGTGGACGGGTAGAGATTTCCTCATTTTTGTTTACAAACGTTTGTTCATTTCTGTACACCAGCCTTTTGTATCACCTTTGCATCTTGTTCAAATTGATAAAAGTGACCTTGCAATACAATACAAATTTTGTGCACATCGGTCTGCTCTCCTCTCCGTTGTGCAGTCGTTTGGCGATATTACACGGATCTATCATCTAACCTTTTAGCTCCATTGTATTACGAATACCGTCGAGTCCCGAATCGCGCTTCAGCAGTCCACGGCAACTCATTAATATTCCCCACTTCAGGATACTGGTAATTTGGAATATTGTGTTCATCTTGAACACTTTCCTGAGTCAACTCCTTTTGATTATCGTACTTTGTTGGAACCTTGTAACTATTTTGTTTCATACGTTCATTTTGTTATCACCGACAGCCTAGTCAGGTATGCTCGCATTTACCTAGTTTATTCAGTAACTAGTCTTGACCACTACTTTCCCGCACTAGCAAGTAATTAATCACTAATGCACCAATGGCGGTCAAAATAAGATCGATATGACCGAATACACTTTTATTATCCGTGTTACGTGTTATCGAAATGTCTTAATTGTTTTATTCGATCGTCAAGAAGGCGCGCCTTCAAATTGCGTTGGTTGTTACCGTTTTCGAATGTTTTTTTTGGGTGGGCTGGTGTGATGTATTTGTGTTCATATGGTCCAAGTATGTGGGTGTAGTAAGATATGGGGAACACTCGAGGTCAGTCATGCCACTTGGAGCATAAAGTGCATGTGTGTTGAGAACAATAATACGAAATCTATAGATTTCGTATAGTTTTCGTATTGAATGAGCTCATTCAAGGTTCTCAGTTAAGTTCAGTTCAGGACAAAACGGCTTCAGCCAAAAATTGTCCACTTTCTTGCACCAGCGAGCTTGTGATGGCGCCCAGTGCTGAGAAGTTTTGCATATATGCTGAATTCTGGTGTAGTTTTCAGTGATGTTCTTTGGAATTAAGGCAACGACTAAGTTAATAAGTAATGTAAATAACTTAGATTTTGTTTCTGTTTAGGCAGCACAAAACGATTGGAATCAGTAAACTGACCTGTCCATGTGAGTTTGCAACATACCGACCTACTTAACTAGGTACACTAATTAGTGTACCATCTCGACGGCTGGTGTATCTGAAATCTAAGAAATGGAACACGTTGTTAGATTCCTCTTCTGTGGTGAAGCGCAGTGATGTGTGCTGAATTAAAAATCTGAAGGTTGGTTGTTAATTAACAGTTCATCTTGTGACTGTATAACGACAAATATACCGTCTACATATCGGTGGCACATATAAAAACTCTGAATAGTCGACTGAAATTAGGATCCTAATTTGCTCATAGATACGTTTGCCAGTAATGGACCCAAAAGAGATCATATTACTACTCCATCCGACTGTCGATACAGTTCACCGCTGAACAAAAAGCGAACATTGCGGGTGTACCGCAGAATAGTTCTTTCATGTCTGTTTTTGGAATCCGAAAATGCTTTCGGATTGTTCAATCTGATCACACAAAAGTTAGTTGCTTCCACCAACGGAACATTCGTGGATAGTGAAGTGACATCAAGGGAGCCTATGTACCGGTGTTCAACATTAATTTCCCCCACAGAGTCCACAAACTCAAAAGTGTCACGGAGGCTTTGTGGGCATAATTTCCGTCGTGTAGGCTCTAGCATATACGCCAAACACTTGACAGTTTTGTGATATGATGAACAACCGCCTTTATGAATCTTGAGGAGTCCATATAAACGTGGGATGGTGGATCCACTTGGTTTCATCTGGTCAAACTGGGTTTGTGTGATACAGCCTTGTTGTATTAGTCATTTTAAGGAATTAGTAATTTGATTTTGAGCAATCTCCGTCTTGTCTTTCTCATGTTCTGTCATCATCTGGCCACCTGGCTTCTTCTCTCAACAGTCATCAAACACAGGGAATAATGGCTGCAAGCATCACTGGGCACCCGGTGCACCGTGGAGGCAACAATTGTGGGAGCACTTATATATATTTTCTGAGGCATCCTTTGTCTCTGGACTGATTTTTTAATCTCATTGCTAATCTACTGAGGTATCTATGTGGCATGTTTAACAGTCCTGAATAAAACTGTGTCATTGATGTTGACAAATCACGGTTGCGGCTTCTACTATAAAGCCTTCGTAGAATCCATTTTTTTGATAAGCCATTGCTCGTGCTCTTCAGCTGTCTTTGCCGTGCTCAAACCGGTCTTCTGAATGGTAAGTAAACGCGGGTGGCCACTGCATTTACTCCTAACAGGAAAACAGGGGAACACCACGACGAGATAAGTGCTTTAGCCTTGTGGTTGTTGATAGGTAAAAATTCGCGCATGTTCGGTAGATTTTTTAACACAATATTTAGTTTTGTTGTGATTTTATCCCCCAAGACTTTCGTCAGTTGTTTAACAAACTAAGTCGATGGAGTTTAAATTGCTGGATATAGAAGACTACACGCACCATACACTGCTGCGGTTGATTGGAAGAAGAGTTGTGTGTTTCAATGTCCCACAATTAGTCTGAGTTTGGTATACAAATGGACACCATAACATCACGTGTCTCGAACGTAAAATCTTTGTGGACAGTAATCACCGGCAGGATTTTCCCAGCACTCAATTTTATGTACTGCACCACATATTCAGTATTGTCATAATGAAAAATAGACAAATCTGTCATCATTACAACAGACAGCTTCTGGATATACAAGTTACCTCCTTGAATCTGAAGTGCTCCGCAAGTAAATAATCTGTTTCAAGTGACTAGCTATCGTTCACTCTTGCTGCCTATTAACCCTTGGAGAAAACAAGAATTTCCTATACATAGTTGTTAGTTTGACTGAACTCCTTGATAAGTCTGTCATTAGGGCTGCGGGCAACCTATATGAAAATCTGTGAAACTCAGTATTTTTCTAACTGCATCCTGTTGTAACCTTAGGTTCTTGAGATCTACATTGCTATTTAATAAACCAATTAAAGGGAGCTTCTCACGGATGCTCAGCAAAGGTCATTTTGGCCTGAAAACAGTATCTATTGTGAAGTCATAGCTGTCTTTAGTTTGCATGGATTTGCGGAATGTGAATGTTTGGTGGCCCGAAATCAAAACATACGTTAGACATGCTGTTAAAAGTGACACTGCTGTTTCTTGTGTAATCTATCAGCGTTTGCCGAGTTATCTCAGGGGTTTCTGAATGCACACTTAAAACACTTGTAGAAAGCTAATCAAGATTGCGCACACGCATTTTGCCTTGTAAACTATCCTCATTTATTTCCCAATCTCATGTTTCCAATGATGTTCAGAACTGCTGGTTGGTTTACCCGTAGGAGCAGCGCACCTCACGTTACTTCAGGAAGTGTTATAAACACCAGGAACCCGTATGGTTTGTAGAGTGCGCATTTTATTGTTCACTGTTTCAATGCGATCCTCAGTTTTGAGTGAACGTCTTTATCCTTTAGTATGTTGCTTCCCCCCACCATTCCTTCTTACCTCCTTTATCATTAACCTCTAAACTTTTTTAAATAGCTCATCTCAAATCAACGTACTACACTTCAGGATCATAAAGTATAGTGTTTAAGTGTTTATGGAAGAATGGAGTAGTTTGATTACTAGAACTTTTTCTACCAGGACAGAAGTCTAGTTCAGTACGGAATAACTCTGGATGTATTCCCAACTCATCTCCCTTCCTACGAAGGTCTCGCAAAAATATTCTTCATTTCCGATGATCTTTTTTTAAACTTGTCATGACGAGGAACTATGTGAACTGGAACAGAAGTGTTTGCCAGATAAAGGAGTTGTTTAATAGAAACGACTGCTGCCATCATTTGTTGTTAACGTCTCCTCCAGTAATAAGTCTTCACTTAGTTGAATAGGTCGCCAGTTTAGGTAGGCATGACTTTTTAATTCTTAAAAGCTTCATCACTCTTATGTTATCGTTGTGGCCCTCAACAGCTGTACAACACCATGGTTTTATGATTGCTTTCAATAGAAAACTAACGTCGGTGTGAAGTCGGACAGAAAGCGGAACAATCCATAAAACGTGAGCTTTCAACATTGCACGCCCGTATCTACTGTTGAATTACAACATAGAATAAGAGTTTCATTTATTCCTGAAGATAGCGTTTATATAGGTAAGGAGCAGTTTTACCTTATTTTAGGTAAGGAGTAACAGTGACTGTCAGTGACGTCCAGGTTTTGCATTTTCCAGCTCCAACGATCAATATGTCGCAGAAAATGAAGAAGATGAATTTTTCACAATAAGTGTTCGACATAGTTGACAACAGAGCGGGGTGTGGTAGGAACAGTTCTTGGCTAGTGCAACACTCTCAGTGATGCCAAAGTTTGTGCCACGAATTTCTTTCAGATTCGTAGCTTTAAGGACGAGTAACGTGGACCGCTAGAAAAAGACATCTGAAATACCTCTTAAGAAAGAAAGTAAACAATAAGATGGACAGTAAGACTGGGCATTCGCTGAAAGAAATTCGTTAGTAAACGGAGGCAGTGAAAAGTCGCGGTTGAGCAGAGAGTATGATGTTTTATCCAGAATGCAATAGCGAAGAGTTTTTGAATGCACTCCATTGTAATCCTAAGAGAATATCTCACGCCAACTTCAGGAGCAGGGACAAAGCAGTGGTAATCTGAATAATGCAGACAAAATGCGAACACTCCACGCTGTTCGCTATAGCAGGTTGTGATGCCTTCTAACTGGTGCTTAGTGAGGTATACGCACCAAAGGGAACAAAATGTCAAGAGTGGCAAAAGTGGAACCCTGTTTGGTTGTCGCCCAGGTACTGTCAACACTGAATCTATTTTCTTCTGTGCAAACAAAATGAGGTGGTAGTATCAGATCACATTTATTTCTGTGCACCGTAAAAAGCCTTTATTCTGAGATGAAATCATGGTATGGAACTTGGTTGTTCCGTTAATCTCATGTTGCTTCACAAATTGAAGCATTCAGGTCAATTATATTGACTCCATCTTGTCATCTGTTACCGACTTCTTTGTTGTTTGCATACTCATTTGTTGAATCCGCTTCCAAGTTAGCGCTGCTAATGCCTAGGTCTCAAGCTAACAGCCTTTCAGATCTGGGCCGTTTTGTAAGTTCTTTCTGCGGTTTAAAGGTCGGTGTGCTTAAACAGTGTGTAATAAATGCCAATAAAGACGTTGCAATATACACCGCAGGTCAAGACGTGCACCGTCACTCTCTTCTCTACTTTTTCCAAATTCACATGTAAAAACTTTTTTTTTCGAATGCCCGTGTCCAGCAGTGATCCGAGACCCCACTGTACCCGTTAAACTCGGGGGCAATTTTTAGAAACCGTCGGTGCAAATCAACGTTTCACAGAGTTGTACGTGTCACAGTGGATTCCCTGTGTTATACCGTATAATGCCATAAACAAACACACAGCATACACATGAAAACAATTCAACCGAACAATAACTAACTTATGCCATCTGAGAAAACTTCACCTAGAAGAAGCAAATAACCGTTCGGCACATCGCCACAAAATTTAAATCAGTAAACAACTCTTGCTGTATTGGCTGCCCACGGTAGGCTCAATAAAGTACACAGAATTTTATCTTGTGAAGGACTGGATTGTGCATTGAAATTCTAGCAGGTGATCGGCTTCCTTGAAACCCCACACTTATCGCTCATAGAACGGGATTACTTGCAGCCTGAAACATTGTTTCTGGGTTAAACATTTTTCTCTCCCCCGACCATGGTAATTACTGTAAAGGTATAGGCACAGTTAAAAAGGTTTCGTAACCAGTTACTTATAGTTAAACCGGTCACACCGCACAAGAAGCAGTATAACCAAACTCTCAGACATTGGACATTAGTTTGGAATCAGTCCGTGTCATTAGAGACCAGTCCAATTGAGGGCTGTGGCGTATTTATCAAACGCTGAACTGTCAACAAGGTTTTAAGTACTTTTGCCATAAGAAAGCATCAGAGCGTTGATAACGGACAGTCTAGACTATCAGAAAAACTCAGACGCCGGCAGCTGGTTTTTATTTGCGGCTGGCAACAAAACCAAAAGCTGAATGGACCTGAGTACGGACTGCGAAGGAGGGTGACTTTACAAACGCTGCAGCGTTTAATGGAGGTCAAATCTTACAGTGTGATCGATTTCCCAGAGTACATAAACTCAAAATACCGCCGAGGTGGTAATAGATTATTTCTGTTTCTCTACAGTATGTCATGATGAAATAGTTAGTGTGCTTGTTGAAAATGGTATGAGACCTTATAACCAAGTACTACTCGATGGGTGTTTTTCACTTAGTTTCTGCTCTAGAGAACCTTTCTGCGTCCGTCAAATGTACAGCTTCTTCAGAAGTAGAGTCGTCGTTCACAACTATGTCACTGCCGTGTAATGTCAAATTCTTGTTATCCAGCTCGTTTAAACCGTGATAAATTCAATAGTCCGAGAAAGCAAACTGGAACGGCTACTAATATTGCATATGTCTAATGTGAGCTCCAATTTTTGACACAAACCATACCGTCAAGTTGACGATGTCATGATGGTTAACCTAATTGATCATATTCATCTTTTTGGCCATACTTGTACTTCAAATCACTGGCAAAGTGGACTTTACTGGAAATTTGTTAATTTTAATACCTTGAGCATGAATGAAGCGATGCAGGTAAAACGTTTACTAGTCTAAATATCCTGACTATATCTCAACGTAGGCTGCATCGTAGGTTGTCAACTTAATGACCAACCGCCATTCTCAAAGATCCACCTGATTATCAAGATGGATGGCACTGTTCAGCGAGTTGTTTGCCGAAAGATTATGGTGACCGATCGATATTTGCACTTTGACATCTTTGTTTTGGGCGCACCCAAAACAGGATTGGCTTGCACAATATTTAATCAGGCAAAGCTGATTCGCACCTGTAATATCTTGGTAAGCGAATGAATCGGTTAGAACAGACAGGTGTTGACCACATACATTCAGAAGTATTTGCAGGAGGGTTCAACATGATTGATGTACGAGTTAATCTGTAACCTGCAATTCTCAAAACACTGGTTTTGCAGCTGCCACTCTAGTGACAACGTATATCGATCAGTTCAACAACTCTGCCAGTGCGGTATTGCCTCTACTTTAGTTGCTGCTAATTTAATGGTCGTATACAAAAGAGTTGGAGTGTGCACAAATCTGATGAAACAGTTTGTTTGAGTTCGGTGAACCGAATACAATCTGTGATTTTAGAAAATGTGGTTATGATGTATCCCTTGTTTGTGAAACTGAGTATAAGCTTGGAAACGGGTTGCTGAACCTCCATCAATTCGATTCAACAGACGGGTTATGCAAACAGTAAGCAGGCTAGCAACGTACTTCCAGATTGGTGTCGAAACCATTCATCCCAAGGCCTTATCTAGTGCAGAAATGCGCGATTTGTCCTGGCGAGCAGTCTCCATGCTCGTAAATTAAAAGTTGGTTACGGTGCGCAGAAGAAATGCAATCTGGTACTACCACCTCATTTTGTGTGCACAGAAGAAATTAAGTTTAATGTGGATAGTGCCTGGGCGACAACCAAACAAGGTCCAACCTTTGCCACTCTTGACATTTTGTTCCATTTGGTGCGTATGCTTCAATAAACACCGGTGAGGAGGCAGCAGAACCTGCTACAGCGGACAGCGTGGAGTGTTGCTATTTCGTCGGTATTGTTCAACGTCTCACCGGAGGCGATCCTTTCCATTATTCGTTGGTTCGATTACTGAAGCCAGTTTCTACAAAAGTTTACATGTTTCAAGATACTAGTTTGGTTCAAGCGCTTACCACTGTAAACAAGAAGACAAGAATCCGCGCGCGCCTTATAACACTAGACTTATCCTGTTTCATATCTAGTGGTCTATACTTTGAATTGTTATTTAGGACGGACGGTTGCTTTCCTTTAAAAACTCAAGTTTTCTCACAGTGTCATTCTCATCAAGTTTTTATCCTAACAGAGCGAGGTTTAGACTCAAGATCCTATCTAAGTAATTCATTCTCGTTAGCTTCACAAAAAGCTTCCGGAGTACGTAACATACTCACTTCAAAGTAAGTGCGTTTTATTGGGTAAAAACCTAGTATTTTATCAAATTCTGGTGACACTGTCTTAGTCCGTTCACATAAGCACAACTACATCCGATTCTGCGGATGTAATAGTATTCTTGAGCTACTTAAGTGTTCGGTTAGCTTCTGTAATGTTTGTGGTTGACATATGTCAATCCAGAGGGTTAGTTCATGAAAACATGCAGTTGAGTTATCAAAAAGTCATGCTTATAAATGTTATCCACGACCTTGTCAATCATAGTTATCCCAAAGACTCAAGATTACTGAAGCGCAATTGACTGGTCGGTAATTTGACACTTTCCCCTTTGTTTTTTTCTGTAACGAATTCACTAAACCGTGGCATGCTGACAATAGGTTGCACCTTGACTAAGTCTCGTCTTCAAAATTGTAGGGCGAATGCAATCAGGCCCCGTTGTTTTGTCTACAGTAGATCAGAAGCCATGTTTGAGAAAAGCTCTTAAAATTTTTATGAGCAATTAGGTTAATTTTAAAAGAATAACGTTGGCGACGAGATCCAATTGGTCATTTATTGCCTCCACTGAAAGCACAGGCGGACTTCGAGTTTATAATGTTGAAGTGTAGTAAGGTTCCTAATTTAGAATCTTTTTCCATTCATTTTTTAAAAGATGCTTGTGTGGTGGTGGTGGCTGAGCTAAGAACACACTTTCGAAAGGTCTGAAAAAAATGAAGATATACCTTCCGGTTAATGATCACCAATAATCGGCTACGTTTTCCATTCGGGGTCTCGAGATCTATGCCACAACCACTAAGGTACAGGTATTTTCTCCGTTGCCCTCAAGTTACTCACTGGTTTACTGTTGCACCGGTTCACCGAACCCAAAGAAAGTCAGACACTTAAAGAGTGGACGAGATTTTGACCAGTTCATTGGTGCAATGTGCATATTTTTTCGCTAAAACAGGGTTTAGAGCACTACTATTCTTATAGGTAGCTAAAAGTAACAGTTTTTCGAATACTGAACGGCATTTTTGATTCGGCTACTCTTATTATTTTTCGTCGCCTGTTTTTGTTGCAGAAGTGTTCTAGAGGTATATGAAACTCTTGAGCTCAGTAAGTTGTCTCCGTTGATAGGGCAACCGTTTATGGGCATACGTCTCATTCGTTCGCACTTCAAATGGTATTTACTAGGAGAGATTTATGTCACCCTTCATGCTTAATTTCGCATCGAATAAAACAAAGGAAGGCACGCTTGTAGACCTAAATAACTGACGCTAGGCTGACTGACACGGAGTGTGCAGAATACATTTGTTGGCGTGGCCTTTATACTGGTGACATATGCACCATGTTGAGTAAGTTAAATCTATTGATGAGTCTCGCTTTCTAAAACGCAAAGCATTCCATTAAAATTAGACAAGTCTCACTCTCACCTTCTTTACTGCAGCCAGTCCACTTTAATCAATCAGATGTTTTGCATACCTGGTTAACGTCAGGTGGTCAGGTTCTAACATTGCTAATGAAATCAGCAAGAGCGCAAAAGTTGTTTCCTTTAACCTGCTTCATTTTCTCCGTCGCAAAGAGGCCGGGCTACGTTTTGACAAGAAGGGTGTCTTTATACGATCCTTTTCGCTGTACGGTACAGAAAAGTGATCTAATCACAACAAACAGGTACGGGTTTGCATTATTTAGATATCATTGGTTTCGCCAGTTTTCTTACATCAGATGGAGCAACACAACCGTTTACATACTCGTATTTTCAATATTGCGCACATATGATGACCGAATGAGAATGCTCATACTGCATTGATTAAACGATGTAATTCACATGTCCTTTGAGGGCTTACTTCTTCGAGCATCATTCAACAATACCACTATCAACGGTTAGGTAAACCCGCGAGGTAATCGAGTGACCACATGGTTACAGAATATAAAAGCCCTGGCTGCTCTGTTGGATGAAGCCGGTAAATGATGTCTCTCCAGATAGGGATTCAATTATCACTTTACAACAACTGGCTGTTTTCAGTAGTTTTGACAAAACGAGAGAGATGTATCTCTTGGAACGTTTTGTGGACCACCATTTCATAAAACTTGAACATGTAGGCGCATGTAACTTAGTAATAAAGGAAACGTAAACAAAACGGAAGACAGCTTACAGTTCATTGTGTAGTAAAGCCCACCGTTACGCAGAGGTACCTCGGCGACCTCTGAGTATTTGATTCGGTGCTGTTGTATCGCTGGTAAATACGACCTCAAGCTATCCCGACTGATTGTAAAACGAGGCACGACAAAGTGTGTTGTATGCTGTCAAAGGGGTATTATGTATGAAATCAACACAGTAACTGACTTCAGTGGATTAGCTTCAGTAACTTGGCCTCGGCCTTGACCGACGATTGTATTGATCACCCCACGACAGGGTCCAGGGTTGTTGTTCGTTCATGCTTGTGTCCCGTAGATGCACATGTTTGACCTTTCGGTAAGCGCCGTGTTGCGCTTCACAAATGCAATCATTTCGTATCGAGCCGTTCCTGACAGGTGCACACACAGTGGTTACATACCCAGTTAGCTACTCTGATTTTACTAGTTGCCTCATAAAACTGAAATCCGTTCTCCTTTGTCTTCGAACACATACGCGACACAGGTATCATGGTGGACTTCACTGATGTATTCATTATAAATCTTGGCATCAGAGGGAGATACTTCATACAGTTTGCTGAGATTCAACTAGCCAAACGCTTTGACCAGTCCCTGTATGCGTAGAAAAAGTTCACGTCGAAGCTACGAGGGCCCTGACAACTCAGCTGAATGCAGCAATGAAGAACTGGTGACAATCACCTAACTGAGATTGTGTGGTTATCTCGAGTTCATCTGCCTCCTGCAGTTTCTTGCACGGTGGTTACCCCAAATAGTCAGGATACCTGCATCCATTATACCAAACCGGCAGTTCCTCACTTAGCTCCAGGTTATGACATAAGACTGGTGAGAAACTGACAAAATAACTTGATGTGGTCGGTGATCAGATAAAATTCGTAAGCCATGCTTACCTGCCGTGCCTGGGGTGTCTTAACCAACCTAGCTTCCGATTATAGTAGAAAACAGCTATTCGATTTCTGTAAATTGAATGTCGCCGTTGTTTTTTTAAGTGTCTGTGAAGTACGATCTATCAATGTAATAGGCCATCTGGCTGCCCATGCCGTTTGGTGATCCCTTTTACCAGAGTGGCTGTTTTATTTGTCAACACTTCACTGCTGATTAATTGAGAAATTATCAGAATAGCCATCCGTATATTTTTGTTGATGGTGAGACTATTTAGTTGATGGCTTGGAATGTTGCAAATAAAAATTATGCTGAATGAATGCTGCTTATATTTTTTCCAAAGTCACCTTTACGGTACCGTCCTTAAATTATGAAACATTCAAAAACCTGGATCATCGTTCATTGATATTTGGACCGTTCTTTGGGTTTTTTCTTTACCGCCTAGGTAAGAACTTGACAACAAAACCTTTCCCACAAATAACATGCTTACTAGCCACAACCGTGATAGATGGCATGGATATTTGTAATAACTATGCATTGACAGCCATTTTCAACTTGGTATTTTACTGCATGGTTTATATGACGGCGATAGACAGATATACAAAAGTGCCAATATATTATTAGGGAAAGTTTGAATAATAGTTCCCTTTGAGCCAGAAGGCATGAATTACGATTTGAATTCATTTCATACACATTCATCAGTCTTGAATTGGTGACTAGCATGAAAACAAAACAGGGCAATCTTTAAATGTATGGATATAGCTGAGTAATGAGTGGTACTAACAATTAAGCTAACAACAAAAAAACTTAGTGGCTGTTTGCTTTTTTGCACATATGCTCACTTAAGAACTTTTTGCACGTCCCCTTAGTCCCCCGTTGACGAGTGACGAGAGCGCTTGAGATAAATTCATAAGGCAATTCCTGTCTTTTAATGACTCTACTCAAATATGAATTCTCTTTTAAACCTATACCCAAATATCCTATAGCATTCAAAACCACCTTTACATGTTAATCACAACGACGTTGTCTAATTATTTCCAACTCCATGTCATACTTGCACAACGCGGATTGATGTCAAGCAGTACAGATTGGGTTTAAAGGCGCGAACGACGGTACGGGTTTTTGAGATGTGTTTTCAGATCCCACCTGAATAGTTGGCAGTTTTCTATGGTTGTTAATGAGTTGGGGCTAACGGCAACTGAACGTTCCCGATTTTCGAACGAAGTGGGTTAATTGCAGATTACCGTTAAAGTGTAACATCTATGAAAAATAATATCTTCTTCGGATATATATACATACATCACGATTTAAACCTAATTACTGGCGCATGAATATTGACAAGAAAGTGTACCACTCCCCGTATTCCCTCAGAAATATCTGGGAGCTAACGCGATTATAAGAGCTCGTCGTATGTTGGTTCACTCAGACCATGATAATGAAGTATGGTAGAATATACCAAATCAAAATATACAACATTGACGAAACTGTCAATACTTGTGGCCACACTGTTCAGGTAAGATAGTTGAGCAAACAGGAGAAGTTGGTGAAACAGTGTGATCTACATAATTAAAAATAAAAATCATGGATTGTGTGAAAGGTTTTCTATGCGGCCTGAGGGGACAGATATTCACAGGTTACTCTGTGGTAAACAACCATA
This sequence comes from Paragonimus skrjabini miyazakii, assembly GCA_014338405.1. Lineage (NCBI taxonomy): Eukaryota > Metazoa > Platyhelminthes > Trematoda > Plagiorchiida > Troglotrematidae > Paragonimus > Paragonimus skrjabini miyazakii. Next base: position 59,780 of record JTDE01020876.1, on the reverse strand, counting down.
CAAGCACACTGGCGTAGGGAGTAAACAACATTTATCTGAATTCAGTATACTGTTCTAAACGCTGGTTTATAAATATCGTAAGTGATGTGTTATTCCGGCGTTAGAAGCCAACTTTATTCTTAAAAACTGAGTAACGTTTTTGCTTGACAGCAACCACGTCCGCTAGGATATTAAAAATTAGATTTTTTTTCCGAAACCGAGTGACATTTGCTTTAAACCACTTTTACGCAATGTAGTGACCGTGTGCAAGGGGAAACAAAATGAAAGTGTCTCCAAAACGTTCAAATGAGGGTCACTTCCCAAAGTTATATTTACTATGGCATATGAAGTTTTTCACTGCGTCTTTAACACGATAAACCTAATAAACGGTTACACAAACGACTTGACAACGCAAAATCGGAAGGAGCTACCATCATTGTTGATGAAGCATCAGCTGATGGCGCAACAAATGATTGACCCAACAACAATTTTTACTGTTTTGTTGTCAACTCGTAACAAACGTTTGTCATAGTATGCCAATGTAAGTCATGTCATAAAACGCCACCTCATTTTATGCACACAAGTGGGGCTGGTTGCGACGTTGATACCACCTTAATAATAGTCGAACTTGATTCCAAAGTTTTATCACATTCTGTAATTGTTTTGCGGTTTAGGGTTTTGTACCTCTAACTCGTTTTTTGTAACCACCAAAGATACAGAGAAGTTTGTTCAAACATGTTAATATTTTATCTGTTCTCAGCAAAGCTGTGACAAGAAACGTTTGCTCTAAAATTTAGTGACGTGTTTAGCGGGCTTGAAAAATCCGGATAGTTTACTAAACTAAAGTTCCATTTGACTTGCCAGCCAAGTCTAAATTCAAGGGTACCCGCATTTGATCTATAACTGGTTGTCGTGCTACAACGGCGAAACGTAGACAAAATGAGTTAGTTGTATAAACAGAGACGAACAAACATTTCAGTCGGCAGTCTATTACACTCCGTTTATTCCACTGGCTTATCTTTCAGCGAAAAATACTTCAGAAGACAGACACACTACATTCCTGTGTGGGGTAGGTAAGGTGAATTTAGACAGGATAGCAAAGTCACGCCGTGTTTAGTAGAATTCTTTCTCCTTTAGACGCTTAGTGAGCAGGTGGAAAATGTGTGCTCACTGAACGCACTGCTTGTCCACTATATGTTTCATAATGTCATCAAACCATTCGCTACTACACAGCATAATCAAGAATAATGAATGCAATTACTATCTTATTTACAAGACTAATAGAGGAAAATATCGTGCAACTACCTACTTCTTTCTAGATATAGTACATATAGGGAAGAGTGAACCGAGCATTATACAGGACACCACAATGACCAGTGTGGATATATTCACCTTGCCCTATTCACCAAAACACTTTCACCATGTAATATCTGCTTTGTTATAAATCTTTGGGGAATAACTATAACTGCGGCACAAACTTCATATGCCATAGTAAATATAACTTAGGGAGGTGACCCTCATTTGAACGTTTTGGAGGCACTTTCATTTTGTTTCCCCTTGCACACGGTCACTACATTGCGTAAAAGTGGTTTAAAGCAAATTGTATCATTTAAGCTAATGTCACTCGGTTTCAGAAAAAAAATCTGATTTTCAGTATCTTAGCAGACGTGGTTGCTGTCAAGCAAAAACGTTACTCAGTTTTTAAGAATAAAGTTGGCTTCTGATGCCGGAACAACACATTACTCACGATATGTATAAACAGTATTTTCACAGTACTTGGTGTTCTGTGAGAACAGCCTCTAGGATGCATTTACCTAAATGGCACCTATACTCTTCTTATCACGAAAGTCTTCTTCCATTTTGGTCGTCATTTGTTTGCGAATTATATTGCTGGACTTCAGTAGATGCTCCTAATGATCGACAGTGAGATATATTGCCTTATTTATGCAAGCCGGAACCTTTCAGGCTAAGGTAGGTAAATCTTCATCAACTTACACGCATACCTGGAATTCTGAAAGCATTTCGGATTACTGACAACTGCACTAATTAAGTGGCGAAGTATTCTGATTGTTCCAATAATAATTAAAGCAAGGTGAGGTATGACAGTGCAGTTATTTTTCCTATCCTGGCATTGCCCCACGAACATGCACATACGACTAGTCACGTGTTTGACCGTCCTGTGCATTGTAGTCAGCATTATCGATGAATCGTCAGGTTTTTTTCATGGTATGACAACTGGTCTTTCCCCTCGCGAATCAGCGGATATCACACCTGATTACAGTAAGTCTCAAATTGGATGGATAATGACATGATGAAGGGCACGCTTCACTTATACATCGTGACCATCCTACAGGTTGATAATTATAGTGTCTTATTGAGTTTGTGGTTCGTGGCGTTTTGGTAGGCGATTACTTACCGGGTTTATGCTTGTGAATGTTGTTTTTGTGCGCTTGGGCTGAAGACAGTTATCCCAGTTAGACCAGGAATTCACACAAAACAACCGTGTTTTAGACGTCTTCTTTTATTCACCCACAACCATGTGGTTTGTTGGCTAGTCGTAACTGAACTCCTTGGCGTTGAGTGGCAACGTGTGTATTGTTTTTTTTGTATATTTTAAGTCTTTCTTATCAGTATTTGTCCGTAAAATAAGGATTACTCCTTCATACGGTTGTATGAACGTTCACCATCAGTATGTAACACCATTGTACTGATATAAGTTGAACATTATTCACAATTGATCGCGGCTTTCATCTTCTCATACGCTGTCCAGTCAGCACCTTTTGCTGTTTGGGATGATAAGAATTTATTTAAACCTATGTATCCCCTTCTGCAGCATTGCCTTAACATCTGACATATCGTTTAACGAATGCTTATTAAACTGAAGTTACTTTCCAAATAAATATTGAATATAATGTTTCCTCCAAAGATTCAGTTTCACTTATGCCAGCCACAAGCGGTTTTCCAACACATATTCTGAGTGGAATTGAAGTTTCAGTGACTATGCGCGTGCAATGCAACTGAACCGAAAATTCTTTGTGAAACGTCCGGTTTCAATAAAGTGCACAGCCTCCGTTTATGGACAGCAGGATTTACCAAGAATATAAGAATTTACATCGAAGATACCTAAACATTCAGGCTGTTTGTAGAACGTTGTTCAATACTATTACTATCTGATGTTTATTTTGTGCCATTCGTTTTGGGTGCCTATGTACAGCGTTGATAGAACGCAACCGTGTTAGTTAAGTATAAGTGATCGGATTTAGAACTTGAAAATAAACTGCACAAACAAATATTAACATTTTGTTTCTTGTGCTACACTCATTCAGTCGACTTATTTTATTACACTGCGAATAAAATCAAAATTGTTTTGCTGAGTGTTTTATGAAGTATTCATACGGTTGTGATGGATGACAAAAAGTTACGGTGTGAAAGAGTTCAAAGTAAGGAAGACTTTTAGACAGGAAAGTCGTTTAACAATTTTAGGGTATATAAATTCTACTGAAGTAACCCTCAAAGTCGAAGTTCACCTCGCATACTCTTCTGGCTCTGTTTTCTCAATTCTTTGTTACATGCAGACAAATTGGCTAGACTCACCACTCATGATGAACGTCACTGTTTTAATTTGTGCTCAGAAATCGATGCGGTTTGGCATCGGCAAGTGTTTGGCTGTTTATGACACCTGCGTTGAGTTACTTGTAGCTCAGGTCAGCTGTTCTTTTGATGTCTTAGTGCACTGCATTTGTAGATCTTCGTCAGGTAGCTAAGATTTTAGCACATCGCATTAGTGATAACTTCCAGCACGTTTGATTGTACGATATTGACTTGGACAGTAAGTTTTGTCTTGTCGTTACTCAACATTTGGAAGTGGCATAGTTTTCTGATTCTGATCACGTGCACATAGATTTCAATATAATTTGTTGACTTCGTCCTCCTTTAGATCCATCCGATGACAAATTTTAAAACTGTAAGATAATTCTGGTAGGTGGTTTGACAACGTTGATAACTTGAAAGATACCCAATTGCGAAAACTACAGATTTCCGTTGGATTCGAACCAGCGTACCCAACCCGAATACTCATCGGTGGCGTTGATGGATTCCATGGTGTGGTCGCAAACGTCTGCTTGAGCAGTCAGTTTCCGGGATCATTTGGTATATTCTATAATATACAACAGGTTGGGTGGATAACTAATTTCAAATGTGAATATTCTGGGTTTGCGGAGAGGCTTTGTAGTTCATCTGGTAGAGTACTTGTCGCGTCTCAGCATGTTGCTTCTGCGCCTAGTTCGAATCCATTAGAAGTCCGGATTTTTCGCAGTTGTTTTTCTGAATACAATGAATTTGTTGGACAAGTCGAACGAACCCTATGACGTTGTAATAATGAAAACAACTGAGGTGATAAACCGGGTAATCAAGATCGATCAAAATCATAACAGTGTTGACGTTACTAATAGCGGCTTTCAAATGCATAGGTTCAATGTTAACTTTATAACGAGTATGGCCTCAGTCGTCTTTGACGGATGTGAACTTTGATCACGCGAACGCATGATGAGCTTCGGATAAAATTCCCAGCCCAACAAAACTACTTGGGGCAACTAAGTTGCTTACTGCACATCTGGGCGGAGTCAGTTACGCAGGAAATTCCATTCGTTATCTTGACTATCAACTTCAACTTCTTCAAAGCACTATGTCACCCGAGCGTTTAGTTACGATCTTATCATTGCCATGTATTTACACTCGGTTTAAGACAATATTATGGAGCACCAGTTTATTCTCACGGCGTTCGGTGGCTACAGAGGTGAATACCATCTTAAGGTTAAGGCATGGATCACAATGTTTTCGAAGGGAGTGGAAAAGTTGCTGGAATGGATCCTAGCGGATTCTCGTTTAAAAGCCGTTTATTCGACTTGCCACTTCGATCATTACTTGTCGAGATATACCCGAAAGATTCTGTTTGTGGTGTTCACTTACGCTTCAGTGGTTAATCGTTCAGAAGTTAACCGGACTGCATTTTATATGGCCCTCTATGACTTTTCCACACAGAATAAACGCTTTGAAAATACTGCGTTTTTAAGTGATATGAGACAACAATTTAGCCTTTTTGTTCCGAGGCCGAAGCGACTGCGCGATATATCTGTGCTCGCTCGTGACGCATTTGCCATGGTGATCGGTCGTTACAACAGCACGCATTTCATGGACTTTGAATATTGCGTTTCTCACCTTGGAACAAAAGACAGTAATGTCCCATATGCAGACCTTCCTGTGCAACCTAGCCACAGACAAAGACTAACCACATCGCCATCAGCCAGTTGTGTTATCACACCGTTAGTTATAGCCATTCATTTCGCAGTAATCGCTTAGATTCAAACCACTCCGATTTTAGCACCCTCTTAGTCTCCAAGTGTACCTCAGTATCAGTTTTCAAATATGAAATGGTCATTTCGAAATTTACCGTAGAGTTAGTACGAAACGCTTATCAAACAGCATTATCAGTCAAACTGCCCAGATAATAGATGGTGCGTAATCCAAACAATCGGTTGATAGATGTTTCCCTAACTAGGATAATCTGTTGCTGGTAGGCCATTTCTAGAGAAGCGTTATTGATACAAGAGAACTCGATTTTGAATAAACTGTAGAACATGAAAAAACGTTGGCTGGTCTTTACTGACCTTGAATACGCTAACGTCAGACGTGAGGTGTAGCGTGATGTTGCGCACTGTCTGCGTGTATTCTATGAGAATTACTTGGCCGAGCCAGTTAAGGAAGTGAAACAGACATTTTCATCGGGCAGTAGTCGAGTGCTTTTACGTTTGGTGATCTAACAACAATTTTGCAGACCTATGATCGAAAAGTGACTAACGAGCCCACAGTTTGTGGCAGCTAATTACTAGTTTAGCTGAGCATACCGAGAACCAAAATTATGACCTGACCCTGCTAATTTATCAGTAGGCGATGTGTAGTCCTAACAGTTCTTCCGATATCTTTGTTAAATACTTTTGGAAGAAGTTATCTAATCATACGTTACTCGGTGTACAACCGTCGAGATCAACTGGCCATAATGTCTATGAGCTGGGAACAAAGTTATAAATGTATATACGTGTATGACAACATATTCTTAAATCCTGAGTTACTAATAAGTCTAATACGTCCCCTAATGTTAGGCATACTACTGTGATTAGTAAGAAGGAAATTTTAGTGTTTAGTGCGAAGTAGCTGAATGTCGAAAATCTTTATATATATATATATATATATATATATATATATATATCAAAAAATCAGTTAATCGCTTTTGATTGCGATGTTGATTTCGTTTTCTGTTTTCTATCCAGACCAGCTTCTATCTTAACTGTTAACTGATGTCGTCCTTCTTACTGGATGAGCAAATCCCCGTGGAAGCTGTTCGCTGGTTTTACGGACGAGGATCAGGACATTTCAATACGTGGAAATCTTTCCGAGGTGCGGACACAATAAATATAGAGAATGCCTACCGAGAGTATTTAAGGGCCACGCCGGACTCACTGCCCACGAAGATAGTGGTCAGAAATGATTTGTTTGAAGTTGATATTGAAAAGAGAATTTGTTCACCGATTTTCTGGCCTGGACAAAGACGTTCGGCACATGCTAAAAAAACGGACTGGTGTGACACTCCTGTGCAACGCGGAATTTGGTTCAACAAAATTAATTGGATACCGTTGGATTTCGAAATGGCATTGATTATCGAGAACGAACACGTGACCAGCGTGATTCCGAAATACAAAAATAAGCCAGAAGATAAGAATAGTAAGAAAAGTGAGATGAAACACATTTTTTACAGCTCCATGAAATAGCTTTGCACAAGTTTTCCCACGGTACCTACTCCGTTGCCTGGATGTCAAATGGGGATGTGTACCTGATTACTCGTTCAGCACAACCATTTGGTCACTTAAAATTACGAGGTGATTTGAGTAAGATCTTTTTACATTTGTCTGTTTTGAGCGTAAATATACATTCTCTTTTAGGTAGCGTTCCTATCAATCGTGGATTCAATAGCTTAGCCGATCCGAACGACCGTAAGCCTGCAATCACCCAACTTTGCTTTGTCGTTCATGGAATAGGGCAGCAGCTGGCCAGCATACGCCATGAATGCTCAAAGTAATTATTAATTGCTTGCAACCTTGTTTGTTTTGTGTTAAATGTTAACAACAAAGTTCAAGATTTCGCAAACACTAAGTGTGGTAAAGTATTTGTTCAGGATTAGTGTGTACATGCTCAAAAGTCAAGAGTTTGGCTACCTACATTGTACCTGATTAACGTACATGCAACGTAAACACTAAATCAATGTCACTAGACAGTAACAACCAAAACTACTTACAAACCTCCCTAACGAACACAAGTGTGAATGTTCCCACAAAAATGGAACAAATGTTAGCGACTTTCACTGTGGATTACGTGCTTTATTTTCAACGTGAGCGAATATTTCTGGCGAAAGTAGATGACACATCTGTTATCCACCAACTACATTGTGATACAGGTCGGGTTGGTGTTAGTCGGTGGATTTCGGCTACATCAAGCTAGTACGTTGTAAAGCGTGCTCCGATAGACCATCTTTGGGGTAAGTTTTCTGCAGAAGAATGTGTGAGTAGGTCAGTTTACAGATGTTAGCAACTGCATTTGGTAAAGAAATCGACTTGCAAACATATTTCTGCTCATCAAAAATGAGGTAGACAACAAACCCTTGATAGACCATCTGAAAACCGGAAACGTAGAAATCGTTAAACTACACCCCGCAGCATTCGTGTGGATAAAAAGATTTAGTTGAGGGGGAATCATAAATGTTAGGTCGAATTTTGAATGAATCACACTAGTTTTTTTGTTTGGGTGGTTGCACAGAGATCTATAGCAGTATCTATTAATGCTTAACTATTGCTCAAACGGCGACCACCTGTCCAAAACATCTGAAGTGCGATACAGCACCGCTTCTAACAAGAAGCATTATACGGCAAATGTAAAAGCGTTTGGTCAGAGGATGTACCTCCTTTTTGAAATCGCGTGGCACCCGGTCGGCATAAGTGCGATACTTTGTAAAAATTGTCTAAACAGACATCACGCTTGCTTAATGATTGGGTCTCATCAGGACTGCTGTTAGTATCCTGAATTACAAGTAGCCATCTAAGAGTGACCCTCGCTGGCGAATTTGATGGCTACTGTACAACCATTCTCAAAGCTTAAGTAACACACGTCGAACTGAACGGCTGAAAAATGCAAGTGGTTCAGACTGAAAATAGAAAACAAACTGGTGGCTTTCACCCCACCTAGTGTTAGTCGTTACGCATCAGCATCACTGCACGAGAACTGTGATAATAGCAAACAGTCCACTGTTATAAAGGAGCTAAACATCCCAAATTCGGGCAAAGTGACTAGTATTTAGTGGAACAATAGTATGACTTTTATTTGAACCCAGGTCACGGTTGAAACTGTATTACGAGACAGTTAAACATATATAGTGTTCTCCACAGACTTCAGACTACGTCCCGCAGGGATTACAGTTGACGTCTCTAGCTCATTCAGAGAAGCTTCTTTATGATATTCGTTATGCGAGATGACTAAATGGGCATTTCAAAAGCGTTTAGAGTTCGAATTACTTGATTTTCACATAATTCTTTCAAGCGATGTGTTACAAACTTTATCAGTTGCCTTCCATATTCACTTCACATTGTGAAATAACCAGTGAACTGTTTGTACCAAAAGGATAAGAGGTAAAGGTCACGTTGATCTCAACTGGTCCTTGCAAACCTGTACCTTTTCTCACCATCGTATTTAGAATCATGACCCGTCTAGGGAATAGAATAGGTAAGTTTATTCTCGTGGCAATACTTGCTATTAAATTATTATTCATCATCTTTAGCAGATGTTAGAAACACCTTATTGTGTGAGGCAGCGTCACATTCTTTATGGTATGCACATCCGGAAACGGCACTATTGATGTCTGGTTTGGAGGCAAAAGTAATAGTTTTATGTTGAGAATGAACGGTGTTGCTGGTTAATAAGAAAGCAAATTTGGTGTCTTTTAATGAAAAAAGAATGGTCCTATTTTGTGGGTCATGAATCAAAAGTGACTGTAGAGTGATATCGTAGTCGTATGGGGGTACCTAGGTTCAGTTTGCTGTTCATTGCACCATGGTTTAGATGGACCGTACAAGTCTGTTCCTTGGCATATAACGACCTGATTAAGAAATCCCAATGGCGTCGTCAGTGAACAAAGTTAACAGATGTTAACAAAACCCTCAATCGAGACCATCAGGAACTTTTATTATTACTCACTGCTGAGAGTGGTTTAACTTTAGGATATGATAATTTGGTCGTGTCTAACTGGAGATCAGTGGCTACTTCACGAGAACATGAACGGGAGTTTAATTTCCGCTTATGAGAGTATTATAGACCATCGGCGAACCCCCACTTGACAAAACTCTTTTCTGGTGCTTGGCTCCAGAAGAGGCTGTTCAGAAGTTTACGTGGGTGCAAAAGCTTCGGTAACATGGGAGTGAGATTTGGTTTACATAATCTGTTTTCATCGTAAGTAGGGGTAACCTTGGGTTCATGGCTCACGTGTGTCTGAGACTCTGTGTAGCCACTGGTCAAACATCTCAGCCAATAATTTCTACGATTTTACATATAGGCTTGCACTGTAAATGTTTCACCGGTGATAGTTAAATTGCCGTCCGTTGGTCTGCAAATTTTGTGCACCCTAGTTTGGCTACTATTCCACTTGTTTTCTCCTGTGGAAGATTTCCTAATATTGGAAGAATTCTTCGGCTGGTTGAAACAAACCCCTGGTAAACGAGTTTGCTGGGTTCATGATAATTGCAAACTCAAGGATTGATCACGTTTTGCACAATAAATCTTCCGTGGTGACAAGCATTCAATTTTTTCTTCTGTTCTGCATTACTTGACAAACTCGATAGTGACCAGCAGTGGCTAATAAAGCAAGACCCTGCACAGTTTTTAATTGATACTGCCCTTAATTTTTCACCGAAGTGCATGCTGCACATGAACGGCTAATACTGAACGTTTTGCTCACAATTCCAGGAGGTCGTAACTAGGGGGTAGCGCTCACATGTCGCAGCTATAATTCTTCGGCCATTGGTATGATGTGGACTCAGTCTGAAGCTGGTGATAACACCATCTGACAATGCGAGTGTTATTGGGTGAACTGACGCTACTGGAGAGGTAGGCAAATGCAGACTTACGTATACTGCCTGTTACTTACCTTAGCTGTCGCACTTCCTTTCTTCATAGACTGGGATTAGTCAGCCGTTTGTGATTGGCCTGTAAATCCGCAAGCATCCATCATGGCGATATTTAGCCAAAGGATGGATACAGCGCCCGACAGCTAGGGGATCGGCAGCTAATTCGACTTTGTTAGGTTTCATCTGCACCATGTACACTTGAGAGTTAAATCCGTAACCCAAGAAAAAACGTCAGACATTAATCCATCCACATATCCACAACGAAGTTGCAGAAAGGTATATGAATTGTTTTTCTTAGATGCTAAGCTGTCTTTTCTCATATGTTGAAATCAGTTAGTCTTCAATCCTGTCCATCAATTTGAGAATTCTACCACGAAGTGCGCGTTAGATGAGGTCTATTCCACCTATGGTTAAAAACTATCAGGTAGCTCATGAGCACACCAACTTTGAGACACGTGGCATCCATTCTTTTACACTCTCAAAGTGGCTAACCATTATTGACCGGCTGGACACAAAGGCCTCACTCACACACCTACTGGTCTTATTCCTTCGGGTTTAAACCGGATACGTGGTGTGTGAGTGGAACCGCAAGTGGTGCAGCGCAAGCCACCTGGGGTGATAGTTCATAGCGCAGGCGTCCTTTGGCTCCGGTCACTGTGACAGGCTAATCCGTTTCGGATGCCGCCAGCCATACATAGTTATCAGTAACATGGCAAAACCAGACTGAAACTTGAATCCTTCTATTCGCATAAAGGGGACACTAACGTCTTAGCCGAACTGTCTCAGTGTAACTTAGCGACAACGGTCTATCACCTCGACAAACAGCTTTAAACGATTAGGTTGGATTCATCTGGTAATGACCTTTCAGAATGTGACAAATAGTCGCTAGTGTCTGTAGTGAGTGTGTGTCAATCACTGTATGCACTTTTTAATCTTAATTCGCTCCCGGATGTGGTTGGAGCTACGGCTGCCACCCTATACTGTCAATGTAGTCGACCTGACAAGTGAATGAAAATCGATCAGTATGGTGAGGTCTAACGAACCAAGTAAATGTGTAATTTAGCAGTGGAATCTGCATACAGCTTGTAGTGTGCGCTAACGATGTGAACAGCACTACTATTGGGTAGTATAGCAGCTATAAATCAAAGTTGTAGTATCGTATTCACGTTGTCTTTTTTTCACAGCAAGTGTAGAAAGATCCTCCGTTTTGGCAGTGTGGTTACTACATACTCAAAGATCTTTTCTCTGGAAACCTGAGAGATTAACGATTGTGGATATCCGTTGTCCTATGCGAATCCGATTACGTACTTTCATTTCACCATGAATTGTGACTTGAGACGCCAACCAGTCAATTACATTCACATCAAAAACTCACCTGCTGTATTAATAATCATTAGTCACTGTGTACTGTTGTGTTATGGTGATCAGCTTGCGGTCCATTCATGTTATGTCTGAGCATTATTGATCAGGTGTTAGTGACTGCTCCGTGTCCATGTGTCTCATTTTTGGTAGGCCACCTTATACAAGGCACTCACGTTTTGCAAAACGTTCGCCTGATGACCCTATTTGTGAGTTTGGTTTGCGTGCGTTCTGCTTATTTGTATCCTATGAGAGTGGTACTTTTACCAAGGTTTGGTTTATAGTTTACAATGAACCGCAAATGGATTATTAAAAATTTGCGCTAATACTTAAGTAGCGCTATGGGCGAACTTTGACTGCATCATCAACGCAGACCAGTAAACGGTTGTTCTCACATTAACCCATTTACAAATTCAATCTGACAAGCTTTGGACCGATTTCCTTTGTCGAATGTAGATCAAACTTTAGCCAAATGGATAAGTTTGAAGCTTGTCTATAAACTGCTTTAGTGATCCACACTGTAGTTATTGAGTAAACCGATTGTATTTATTCTCTCATGACCGCCGCACAGTTTCATTTTAAGAACAGCGAAACTCTTTTAGGATCGATTGATTTTCCCCCGCATGGTTCTAGGAGGGTTCTATCTTTTGTGAAATCATGTCTTGACTGAAAGTGTTTATTCCTGGAATTTGTACTGTACTGGTAAAGTTTCATCACCACAGTTTGTAAACACAGCCTGTTCAAGGACCACCCGGAAGTTCCGTTTTTTTTCCATGTTAACTTTGCCATGATTTGCTCTTCCATCCTCTCCGAATAAATTTCCCTTATGATTGTTGTAAAAATGCAGATTCAAGAAAGCTTGTCGAAGGACGATCCACAAACGATATCAAAATCTGGAAAAAGTTGGCCAGCGTTTGGAGTTCATCCCGGTCGACTGGCGTTCTGCGCTTAATTTGAATTGCTCTACGCTGGAAAATATCACAATTGGTCAAATGCGTCCTTTGCGAATGTACATAAACAACTGTTTTGTGGACGTGCTCTATTATACCAGTCCCGTCTACCGTGCGGAAATTATGAAAAGTCTGAGCTGGGAATTGACTCGCCTGTTCAACATTTTTTTACGCAACAATCCACATTTCTTGCAAAAGGGTGGTCAAGTCTCCGTCCTCGCACACTCGCTTGGTAGTGTGATTATGCATGATATACTACGTGGATCGGATAACACAAACTCATTTGTTAGTCCGGAATTACTCGAGGTAGGCCTTAAATAACTATGCATCAACCTGATGTTATCACGTGAAGACGTAGCGACAAGTCACCATGGACGCCTTCCAATATTCAGTCCTAATGTCTCTCTGTACGACACGCGACCTGTGATCGAATCATATTGCTGGTCAGGAGAGATAGGAACGACCACTGAAGATTGAATTTTTAGAAGATCTAGGGACGATTGTGGTTGTTTTGTCACTCCATTTTTATGCCAGATTTGATTTCATTTTATTGTTCTTGAAGTGTGAATATTTTGTGTATAGCTATACTGACATTGACAGTAATTAAGTTAAGGATGTAGATTTAATGTTACAAAACAAAAGCACGTACTCTGTTTCATCTTCACAACCAATTTTGACCCACACATCTTGTTTGTTGCCCACTTTAGGAAGGTGCATCATCAACAGCGATGGGACTGTAGATAATGCAGTGAGAGCCGGAGTTTATGTAAGGCTACGACAATCCCCTACAAGATGTTACCTTCAGCGGTATCGTGCTGCTTTGCTGAAGCATGAGCGACGATTGTGGTAGAGGGGTTACTTTTCGGTCGTAAAACATGGCAACTCACTGTGGTGAAATAAGCCGTCTGTAGTCATTTGGTCATCGTTGTCCTTGTTGAGTCGTATTCATTAGGTGTTGTCGACAAATAGATACTGACGAAGTCAGGCTGTGAACAATTACTAGTTAAACTACTTCATCATGCCCAGTTGGAAAGCGGGTCGTAAGCCATATCCATGTGTTTGTATGTTCACCATCGAAGTTGCTATACAACAGGAGACAATTACGGGTGACTGAATTTGTACTTGTCGTGTACGTCCTGTGATGCAAACGCACTGCGATTGCTGTGGGAGAGGTTTTTTTTTGCTATTATGACGGTAGTGTTCACAAGCTGAAATTGAACCCAATTTTTTTAGGCAGTAAAGGTTTAGCACACATTAGCCGTGAGGCAGCCACTTACAACTACAAACTTCTGGTGAGTTTACTAACTGAGGTGAAGAAACAAACTACAGTCTGAATAAACAGCACATAAATGTACACAGCTGCGAGTCATTAAGAACATTCAGGCACATGCGCAGCAACCGAACTGAATTGCTTCAAATACAAGTACTCCAAATCATAATTACAGAACTTATTTGTTTGCAAGTCACCCTGTCTTGGTTTGCCATCTCCGGTTGTTCTGAAAGGCTGCATTATTCAACCTTCGAAGCTGTTACCAGTACTCTTTAACTCTTCCTTGTCAATTGGCAGCTTGCTGTAAACCTGGAAAAGTCTCATAGTCACACCTATCTCCAAAGATGGATAAAGACCATGCATACAATCGATCAATAACGCTGCTTTCAGTTACCTCCATAGTACCGGGGAGTTTGGTGAATGTCACTATCCTGACCAAGGTAACAGACCTTGAACTTATTACTTAGGAGTTGTGTAGCTTTTGTAAGCGATATTTATGCATCCCAGACTCGCTGAGGTTTGGTGGCATCTCAATGAATATCGTCGACGTAGTATTGACCGTTAACGTGATTTGTCTAGAGTTTTTCAATGCTTTTGATAGAACTGATTAACTAATCCTGCTACAAAACCATAGCAAAACAACCTCAAGAAGCGCTTGCTCAAGTGGCTGGATGCTTACATAATTGAAAATAGACTTAGCGTCAAGATGAATAGATATTTATCAGGCTGATGTCTTGTTAACAGCAATGTTTTGCACGAATTCACCGCAGATATCGTTGCCCATTTCCTTCTTTATTGAACTACTTATTGTCGTCAGATCACCAAACTTTGGCGAGCTGTAGAATGTCCGGAAGACAGAGAAATCCTACAGAACGATGTGAATTGTCTGAATCGGTGATAAACTTCACTGTCAGTGTATGCAAAACCGCGCATATTTGTCATCACACTTGTAGTTTATAGTTCGTTGATGACATCAGACTACTAGTATCAGTATATGAACGAAACCAAGGGACCCTAATAACAGACAATGTAAGTCCGTTCACATTTGGTGCATCTAATGCTAAAATGACCCTGATGATTTACACTGTTTAGGAGGATTTTGTAGAACCTCTCATTTTGAAGTTTGTCCTGCCATGTTCACCTCTACAATCCGCCCAAACCCAAAAGCAAACTTACGCACATGTCGTCCTTATCTTCACTTATGGGAAGTGCTTAAAAACGAGTCACTTGGAAAACGCACAAACGAAGGCCTTTTTACCAACGGTTGCAATCCGTGAATCTCTAAGAATAGAACTATTGGAGGCGATCGGTTAATTTCGAAACTTAAGCTTATATGGTCCTGCCGTACACCAATGACACCAGTAAATTATCTGTTGCACCGGGCACTCTTTTGTCGAATCCTTGGCCGACTGACGTGAAGTAGGAGATGGACAAAGGATTAGCCAGCGCATGCAGATGCACAAATCTTCCGATTGACTACCATAATTTGGGCACACAATCCGAGTTGGAATCTCCTTGGCTCACAGTTTACGATTAGAGGTGTTAAAAGGGAATGACGTCTGATCAAGGTTAGTAGTTTGAATGTCTTCGTTTGTTATCCAAGTTTTCTTTGAAGTAAGATTAATGAATAGAGCGTAACAATAAAACACACAATGCAGTTGTTACCCATCGTGTACCGTCCTACTGTTTTTTAACTAATCGTTCGTTAATCAAATGTAAACTCCTTGATGTTTAATATTTTCCTTTAAGTAGGATTTTCAATAACTGAAGTCTCATAACTTCCTTGCTTCTGTACTAGAGTACAGTTCTTCTCTTTGTCATTGTACGGTACGCAATTATTAGTATCAGCCCTTGATTTATTGTTACAGATGAGTATAGAATGGTTTGTTAAAGTTGCATATCATAACGGAAACAATATATCATGCTCACGTCCAGGTGTAGACCTGGCAAACACTTGTCCTCTTTCTCATATTAACACAGTGAAATTATTTTTTTCTTATAGGAAGATGCTCCAGACTCTGTGATGTCTCCCACTATGGAAATGGCACGCAGAATCGAACAAACTCGCAACGAGTAAGTTCCATAGAGCTTTGATGTCAGAACACTCACTTTATGGCACAAAGGCGATTCTACAGAAGGAGACTTCACCATTCAAACCCCTACCCTTTTTTATTTCTTTCACATTGTCATATTTTTATACGTGGTTTTTTATCATTTTATAAATGTTACTCACAGCAAAGTACGGTGTAGTTAGCTTCACTTCCACACAAATGATAACGGAATGGGAAAAGATGAAAAAATGTAATAGGGTAACTATAACAAAATTATTCGAATAAAGTTTTGTATTATTAGTCTTACATAATATTCTTTCTGCAGACATGAGTTTGATATTACGGATTATTTATTGTTAAAATTTTCGAAACTAAAACCCATTTGACGTATAGACACCCTTCTAGCTGACAAGGAAAATTGCCTTTTCACTTATCGGTCAGTGGGATCCAGTGCTCTTTTTGCATGGTTATCGGTAATTTAGCCCATCTGTTGTTATGTTGATTCCACTCTATGTGAACCAGCTGACGTCATTACACATAAAGGTTTTTTTTAGTAGCCTGTGTCCTTCATTCTCAGACTGACAAATCACCCTCTAAACAAACTCAACATTTTGTGTCTGAACGCATCAGTTTAATCGTTATTCAGTGTAAACAAACGATTTGAGATGGACCATTTCCGTCCTGAATAATGGTGTTTCAGCTTTAACAGCAATCGCTGTTTGTTGCTTAATTGCAGTCTAAGCGTCACTTTTTTTTCTTCTGAACAAAAAATGACTGTATGCGAGGAGGACGGTATAAGTGAAAAAGCACAAGTGTTAGCCACGTGGGATTTATTCGTGGAAAAATTAGAGGTTCTGCTATTACCCCCAAATGCAACAACATCAAATTTCGCGAAAAAATAATTGCAAGTTTTGCCATTTGGTGAAAAATGTCAGTAACCTGAATTTAATTCATTCTGGCTAGGAAAGTGGACACATTTTTAAAGAAGCTTGGTGACATAGTCATCACCGGATAAGTACCTTGATTCATAAGCCTCGAACACATCAAGAATTCCACTCTCTCTCTCTGATGGTGGAGCATCAGTTTTGAATGGTAACTGCGACCTATCTTCAGCAGTTGTGCGATTTTTAAGGCCCAACCCACTAAACTTTTGCTGCGGTTTAATCTGGGCATTCCCTTAAGCAATTCACTTGCGTCATTACAACGGAAACCCGCATGTTAACTATAACCTGTACCCCACCAATCCTTCATACACAATAGCCAGAAGGCAAGGGGAGTCGAGTCGTTTTCACTGCAACAATGACATAAAATACTCTAGGGGAACAGACTCATAAGAATGGAGATAAATGAAAAAACACCGAACTTGTGGGTTACAGTTGCAGTGCATGTAAGCCTGCCACTAATTTTGGTAGCTTATCATCTTGCATAGCGTTAATAGCTTGCCATGTGAATAAACATGGGGTCCCCAACAGGGTCGACAATAACCAACGGTTGTTCTTGCTAGCATCGACTGACCGTGCCAGCAGTCTATGGTGTTGAGCAGAGAGAATAAAAGCGAACTTTCATTTAGTGCAGCCGGCAACTTGCAGGTGGTGACAGTGTCGGAATAGCTAATGACTTGCCCACCTTGTCTTCTCAATTAGGCACCGTACTTCGAGAACCACTCTCGTGGCGCCTATCTGGGATATGTTGTTTACGCGCGGTACGCAAAGGAACCATCGGTGCCATAGGTGGTGGTGACATGACTGTATGACGTTGCGATGTGTGCGGCCGCGAATGCGCTGGCCGTTTGGGATTAGTTGGTCACCAACGTACTCATAGTGTATCGTCGGCGAAGAGACGACGAGTACGTTAGGCCCAGGTAGGTCATATCAGCATATCCATTCTATTTTTGATAGTGATTGCATCGACCAAGACCATGGTCGTTTGGCAACTAATCCGTTCCTCTTTTCATATACTGGGGTGTCTGTGATCTTCTACCTACCCTTTTCTTGACTATGTTGGTGTATTGAATGATGAGTCGTTTGCCTGATCTTTTCGTAGTTCAACTTTGAGTTTTGTTTTACAACTTTATCCTCTCCAGAATGCACTAGTATGCATTCGTATACTGAAACGCTTCTTGTATTACATTTCACACATCTTTCTTCCTAGTATAGATCTTGTCATTGCAGTCTCTCTCACTGTTTATTTTCCGAGAGATAAGGATTTCCTTTTCGTGCTAGCCATTCAATTGGTTAACCAGCATTGGCCGGCTGGACACAAATACACCTACTGGTCTTATTCCTTCGGGTTTAAACCGGATACGTGGTGTGTGAGTGGAACCGCAAATGGTACAGCGTAAGCCATTTGGGGGTGATGGTTCATAGCGTAGGCGTCCTTTGGCTCCAGCCACTGTGACAGGCTAATCCGTTTCGGATGCCGCCAACCATAATAAAATCCAACGTAACATCACTTAGAGCATCGACGTTTTTGTTCACACCGAGTTACCGGTTCCGGATGCGTCACACCAGAGACCCATGATGACATGTTATCTGAACTTTTAATGTAAATCTACCGTTCGGTGTTTAAACCGAATGTTCTGAATATATTTCTATAAAAAATAAGCAAGAACAACCGATGTTTCTATATCTGAAATGAAGTTTGACATCAAGACAAACGTGTTAGCATTATGGGCAGTATATCGTTCAAGTTTAGTACCAAATTTCATTGCCGTTTCCTTGAATATGGTGAAATCAACCGATTCTGTCGAAACTGTCTGCCAATTGTGTGAGAGAGTGAGTATGGGCATGAGATAGAAGAGAGTTGGAAAATTGTTAGGAACATCCATCGGTGAAGGAAACGGTGGCATACAGCACTATTGACATCATGAAAGCACATGAGCATGTGTATTAATAGTACGAGTTAGCCACAGTTTCCAAGGCGGCGAATGAGCGGTAGCAAAGATCACAACTTAACTACAAACACAGTGGGGCTAACACAGCGACGTAAACCATAGGCAGGAGTTACGCTGGTGACTGTTACGTTAAAGAGAACTGTTCATCATGATTTTGATTCGGCATTTTATCTTGTTCCATTCAGCTCAACGTGTTTATACTATCTTAGGTTGCACAGTTTTCTGGTGGCAGGACCTTTGGCCATATCAGAATGTACGTTTTCTCTCGTAATAAACGCACTCCTCTTTTTACAGCTTACTAAATTTGGAATTACAGTTCATGCGACAGATAAGTTCAGACTCTCAGTCCCCAAACCCGAACGGTGTAAGTGCTACCTAACCCAATCATGTCGCTGCCTATAACTAACCTCCTTGGTTTGTCTTCCAGATTCGCTTGTAACAACGTTTCACGCTAATCCTGTCCGTTATATAGTTGCACATGGTTTGTCACTCACTCGCTTACTGAATGTACTAAATGCTGTTGTACGTCAATCCGATGGCTTTATTTTTTAATACCATTAAAGTACACTGAATGAATAACAGTTTATAGTGGCTGGCATTATCGTTTATTTCTTCCTGTTAACGCTTGTAACAACGTGTACAATGGAGTGAAATGCAGTAATTAAGTAACTAAGTCTAAAATGTTAATTGCCCATCTGCATTATTTATTGGTTTTTATTTTTGATCTCTTCACCAATATGTACATATCATACGTGTAATTTCTAATGACCTAAAATGAATGCTATCAGGTTGGTCTTGGTAGTATTTCTGCATGCCAAATTGCCAATTGTTCAGAAATCAAACAAAGTTCCGGTTGAATAATCTGTAACAAAATACTCATTGTTGACAGAGTCTAGTAATAACGTCCGATGCTGTTCCTCATAGCAGCGTACTTTTATTTCAACCTTAAGAGCACATAAGAGACAGATGGGCTGTCTGTAAAAACGAATGCACGCTGACCACCAGTGCTTTACTAACACGATTGTGATATGGCGGATAGTATGTAATCTAACTGCACGCAACGATGATTAATTCTCCTGTCTGCACGAGTTAGAAATTAAATCAGCAATTGTTCTGTCCGTGGAAATTCATGGATGGATTTGTGAAACCGAAATAAGTTCGCAGTGGGATACTGATTAATTGGATGGTGACTATGGTAACCATTAAAACTGTGCTTTTGTTGGTGGCGGTGTATTTTTATGCAATTTGTGTTCTTGATTAACTGACCCTTGAGACAAAAATGGTTATTTCAGCTATAGATGTCCAAAGACTTTTTCGAGTCCAGGAAATTTCAATCAGTGTTATTTTCTTTTAAAGCCAATCTCATTGGATTGTGATTTTCTCGCTATGACAACAAGCGTATTGTACAGTGTCAACGTCGGCTCAGATCTAGTCATAACCTCCACAATAGCCTGGCCAACTGCTAGGATCTGGTTAGCACACTTTTGTAATACATGTGCTCATGCAGTCGTATGCCTGGAATTACGCATACAATAAGTGGATGCCAGCCCTAACAGTACTGTTTGTTTATTGCGCTCATTCTGCTTTGGTAAATACCGTTGGCGAAAAGACTTCAGTGAACACGGACTAGTATTCAGCTCATCGCATTGAATGTGCACATGTGTCGGAGTGTCCAAACAGTCCGAGCTAGGCACTATTTGTGAATCATCGTAATTATGTATGAACCGTTTTGTTACTAGGTCAGTTATGTCATTGATGAAGCATACAAGTGGTTGGTCGAAAGTTGATCATAAAGTCCTAATTTCAAGACTTGCTTCATTGTTCACATACCTGCTTATAGAAGCGAGTTCGATTTGTCTGGTTGCATATTTTTATGCAGCTGTTCTTGACAGTAAAAGTAACTGTTTCGTCAAATTAAAATCCTTGAGTAATTTGTACACCGAGATTGTCACAAAGTATGTGGTGATCAAGAGGGCTTGTGCATGAGTTCGTTCGACTTCAGACTTAGAACCCTGCTATATGACCTTAACATTGCCTTGATGAATTTCGTGATCTTCAGTTACTTCATGCAACACGATAGAGAAGTGAAGTCTCATTTCTCAACTGTAATGCGTCCCTTGACGGAAGCTTGTGTCTCTTGTGTCCCACACTGTTCATCCTCAACTGTCCATGTGTGTTTGACCGAAGGATACAACAGGACACTGTGTGCAGTTCATCTCGTTGATGTATTTGTTGTGGTCACGTGACTGGATTGAGTCTTTCGCTCTCATGGGATGACTATAAAAATTAATGCAAGGGCATAACAATATACTGATTTCGTGGTCTGGAAAACATCTCTAGTTGTTTGAGATGTACATGTTACGTCGCATAAGTCCAAAAGAACATTAATAAAGTTAAACTATTCATTTAACTATTCATCAAACTATCCATTTGCTGTATTGCGAATGTAGAAGGCACGTACAGTTTCGTACTGAAGCAAGGGCGGCAATTGTACGCCGTGAACTGTAGACAACAAGTGGGTACGAATGTACTGTAAAACGATAGGCTGGACAATGTAAACACGCAAGCATAAGCAGGCTAAAGCTCACCTGTCCAATCAGGAGGGTCAAATGCCCTAATCCAATCAAACATGGATAAGTGTAAGGCTACGAGCGCACTGACATGCCACGAATGGTGAATCATGTAAAAGGGCATGCCCAACAGACAAGCACATGTTGACTGAGTGTGTGCATTTAACAGGTCGCAACCGCAACTGTATTTTTATTAAAATGATTCACGTTTTTTCATTTTGATCTGTTGGTCGTCACACCGACGTCGTTAACTGCTTGTCAATGAAAGGTTTTGGCTGACTTGTAGTAATGCAATCAAACATAAAATGTCAACTTCATAACTTTCATCACAAGTGATGTGACTACTGAGGGTGCGCTGAACTACGGTCTTACATAAAGTCTGTGGTTGTTTTGTGGTAGGTACTTTTATCGGGTCTAGTATAGCAGAGCACAGAAACAATCGAGATCATTTGTCAATATATGATCTTTGTCTTGTAATCAGTTGATTGAAAATTTGCCCTGAAAGGACTGAGCGGTGATAACTGAAACGTCAGAGATAGAGGCCGTTTACCAACGCGGACGCTCTATTGGCTTTACTCAATATATCAGTTTTTTATCAGTTTTGTTTATTTCCTTGTAGACACACTCGTTCATTTGTTGGTAGCATCATTTATTTTTATGCCACAAGAACTGGAATCACTTCTCCGTCTGGTGACATGTTAGCCCGCAGATGACCACTTA
>JTDE01020876.1:10623-37665 GCA_014338405.1 Paragonimus skrjabini miyazakii | reverse complement strand
ATTCCTGGTATCATGGTACTCAGAACAACGTTTGATAGTTGCTGACAGACGTGTGCTCAAGCACTAGCTAGTTTATTTTGTTCACTTGTATAAACAAGGCAGTAATTGAGCCGATAACCAATTGAACGCTGTCACTGATGAACGCCGTCTAGCAAGAACTGTCACTTAGTTCTAGAAACGGACTCATCACGTGGTTTTGAAGTTAATGATTAGTGAACATGGAGATGAGACAAACAATGAACTTAAGGTAAAAACTGATGGTGACGTGTGATAACGTGTGCAAACTATGCTACATTCAGAAGGATTCATTCATTTGTTGAGATGCTGATTAACGCTTAACCGATCGTAGGGTGTTAGATATTGATGCCACAACAAACAGGTGATAAACTATACGAAGATGGATACGGTAGGAAGGGAGAAAACTACACAGTGTGTAACGAAAACGAACTTTGGAAAACACAGAGGCTAGCAACTCCATGTTCTGACATTTGAAACCTTTTAGCATTCACGCCAACTTAGGCGGAAACCCAGGCAAAACTGACTGCAAAATTGACTTCTTATGAAAACCCATTTTCACAGTAGGTTGTATGCAATTAAAAGCACTCAATATATAAATGCTATCTGTGTAAGCAACACAAACAATTGGACATTACTGGTGTTCTTTTATTACATGGTCGCTAACCGTCCTTCTTCCGTTTCAACCCTGAAACAGAATACCTCGTATTTGTCTAATTTTCGGAGGCCTGAATCCTGGAAAGCCTTTCCTCAGGTGAGTTTTTGTTCATTCGCCGAGTATGCTGTGAAACCTCTGATTGACATCTTCTACTTCGTTATACTAAGCGCCGGTTAACCTTACTGTAGATGTTTTGATTGGATCGTCGTCGTCTAATTAATATATGGATTAGTATGGTATGCTGTTAAGAAGACTATTTATCTCAGCTTTCGTCATCATTCAAGCACAGAACCCCAGAAAGAAGGATTGGGCTTCTGAAATTGTGAATGTGGTTACACTGATTTTATATCTTTTCGTTGATTAAAGTTATTTCTTTGCTTTATTATTATCTGCGTAACATGTTTTCAGGATGATGAAGTAAAAATGAGTTATCTGTAACTATAACTGTCAACGATGCGATCGGGTTTGAATAACAATTTCAATGAGAGTTACAGTCTGTGCACTCACTTCGGACATTCCTAATTTACTGTTTATTCGTTTTAATCTTCGACCTCTCATCGTTCGGGAACCAAGAGACGTTATACCCGTTATCTTCTTGGCCCGTACGGTTACTTTGACATGGTGGTCGGGCTTGTGCGCTGTTTTGATCCGGCGGGCTATGCTGACCAGGACTTCGGTCCTTCCAGGTGTAACCTTGTCAGACAGGTCAAAGGGGAGCAGTCAGACGAAAAGCTGTTGCACTGATTCTGTACCACATTAACGACCACGTAAGCGTGTATAAGTGGCGAGGCACGGCTCCATTGACATACAGGAGAAATAATTTTATAGTTGCAGCACTGCTGTCTTCCTTATCAAAAAGAAAGAGGTTAGAAAATGTGCCCTCAAATAAAGCGCACCCCAACCGCCCAACAGTTGACCGTGACCGGCGGCGTACTATCCAATGCGGTCGAAAAATATCTGGAATCACCCAGAAGCCTGAGGTAGCTTTGAGTACATCCACTGCGTGCAGCAGTATTTAGAATCAGACATTTGTCTTATTCACTGAGCACTCGGGTCAGGCAAGCTCCTTACAGCTAAGTAAGTCACTTTTGAGTCATTGGTCCCGTGAAGCACCCCTTAAGGAAACCCTGTAGTCTTGCAGGTCACACTTTTGAGTCAGAGACTTGGAATGAGATTCCTCAAGTTAACTCCTTTCACAGCATAAACAATCTGGAAGTATCAAAACTTACCGTTCTCCCAACACTAATATTATTCATCTATCAGGACTTTCTTCTTCTACGTTACCACCCCAAGTTTTCTTCGTGCCATGTGCCTTCGGGCGATTGTTGTATTCTGAGGTCAAGATAACTGGTAAACATTGGCGTTTTCAAGGTCCGCACTGTCCGACAAGTCGGTCAGCAAGCTGTCCTGGCAAGTGCTCTCTCAAGTCTGAAGCTTGATGTCTGCTGCGTGTCGGAGACGCGAGTCTACGATTCTAACACCGTTATCCACTTGAGCTCATATCTAGATTACTATCGATCCAAGCGCTTCTCTCTAAGTGTCTCTGGTGACGCCGAAGCTGAATCTCGTGGTCACACTGGAGTGGGGACCGCAGGACAACGTTTGTCCGATTGGATCCCGGTGAACAATCAAGTATGCGCTGTCAAACTCAACACATCGGTTAAGGTTTGTCAACACAAATCAGAAAAGCGTACATTCATTACATCGGCGTACGCTTCAACGGACTGCTGTTCGGATGCTGCCGAAGATGCGCTCTACGACGCTGTCGTTGACATTCTGAAGCAGGCCAAACACTCAGAGATCATCATACTAGCAGGCGATTTGAATACTCAGCTTGGTGGTTCTTCTGAAGAGGAGAAGTGGCGGGGAGGTTGTTTGCTGTCCGGACACAACGTACTGACAATGAGAAAAGACTACGGCAACTGTGTGCATCCCATGGTCTCTATATTTCGAGCACCGCATTCCAACACAGGAGAGGCACTGAGTAGTAGGAAGACCACCGTGTTCTTCTCAGCTGTGGACACAGTTGGATCGTATAGCAGTCAGCTACAGGTAGCGTCATTCTGTTAAGGACTGTCGTGCCTTTTAGAGCAACCATCTGGACTCGGACCATGCTGTTGTGCATGCCAGTTTTGCTTTGTCATTTTCCCAGGGGCTATACACTAGTACATGAAATATGCTTAACTGGTATTCATACGAGCAAAGGGTGAAGAACAGTCACCAGGAAGCACTGATGAACAAGTTGCCCAGTTCGAGTCAGACGAGAGATCCTGACGAACACTGGAAACAAATCAAAGCATGGTGTGAACAGGCATGTTTCGAAGAGGCTGTTCAGTTGCGATAGAACTGTCACGTCAATAAACCTCATGAACAAGCGTTGCTCGATTCTACCTGGTTCCGAGTATCAAAACGACCGTGAACAACAGTTAGTCAAACAGTCGAAAGAGATGGAAATAACCTTTCTATCTGGGGACAGTAGGAGGCTTTCTTCTCCGATTCGTAGTTGTACTGGCCGTCGAGTTAGTGTAAGTGGAACCACATACGAGAAAGTTGGTGACAGGCGGGCTGAAAATTTTGAAGAACAGTTCAGCTGGCTCCAACCAGACCATGTGGACGACGTGACCGGAATGGTCAGTTACTGTGTTCCAGACGGCCCTCCGTAGAAAGCAGAAGTGGCCCTGGAGCTTAAGTTATTGAAGCGTCACATGGGTCCTGGACCAGACCTCCTCCCTCCTTCTCTTTTCAAAAATGGCGGGGAGAGGTTGGTATCAGAACTAACAAAACTCCTCCAGACAATTTGGGGAGCTAAAGAGGTACCTGGTTATTGAACTTACCAACAGTAATTCCCGTTTTCAAAAAGCAAAGCCCGAAGTCTCTCTGGCAACCATAAAAGGATCAGTCTAACGTCCGTTGCGTTCAAGTTACCCATTGTTTCCATTTTATGTCAGCTCACAAGGCCCAGAGAAAGTCAGACACGCAAATAACGGACAGGACTCAGATCCAGTCGAGAGTGTGTCCATCACATTTTGACGCTGCGATGGATCTTGGGGCTTCAGCACTCAAACAGACAACCAACGATCGTGTTATCTTTACACCTTAAGTCTGCTTCGATTCAGTTGCTGGTAACGTTCTCTGTAACTGCCCTCTTCGCAAGGGAGTTTCAGGGAAATACGTGAATCTGCTGAGATCACTGTTTGCAAACTCTGAAAGCAGGGTGAGAGTTTATGGATAACTGTCTCGGGCGTACCTCACTTCTAGTGGTGTTCGTCAATGTTATCCGATCTCTGCTTCGTGTTCAACTTTGTCATGAACGATATTCTTTAATGTGTATTTCAAGAGTCCAGTGAACTTGGTGTTGAGCCTCTTCCTGACGCTAGGTTGACCGATCTGAAGTATGCGTACTTAGCTCCTCTGCCAATGACATGCATATCATGATGAACAAGGTGAGTGCCCGGGGCTGATTTGTATGGAATGCCATTTGCATCTTCGAAGTGAAGAACGCTCCCTCAAAACTACGTTATCCTCACTACTACCTTCTATACTGCAGACAGTCCACCTGAGACAGTGGACACCTTTACATACTTGGGTAGCACCATCCCGTCAGAAAAAATGAAGGGAATGGGGGAGAAACCTAAGTAGTACAAAAATAGATCTATAGGTCTATAGTCAAACCTTCAAAATCATGGTGCCTACGTCTTGCAACCAATCACATTGCACAGCCTGCGATGGCTGAGTCACATACTCCGTATATCAGCTGAGTTTTGACGGGACATTATATGCTGAGATCACCAACATATTTGTAAAACCACGTGATGATCAGGCAACAAAGTCGTCACGAAATATGAAGACCCTGACTGCCTGGATGGGGTCCTCTTGATCACTCAAACCGATGATTAGAAACGTTATCCGAGATGGCGGTGTGCCACAGTCAATGGTCTACCTACATCTATACCAATTCTAGTACTTCCGCCTAGTCTTCTTCTATTAACTTTCAACCTTCTTATTAACGTTTTCATCCACGGTATTCCCCGTCACTATTGAGGTGAGCTGCGGTCCTAGTCACATTACCATTTTGGTCAGGCCCATGGCCGGTATGATAATCAATTTCATTCCATTTCCCACTGCCACTGCTGATGTGACTTTCTACTTACGCAAACTGGTTAGGTGATGTCCGTTATCTTACTCTGGCCAGCGAAAGCTTTGTCAATACAGTTGCTTCAGTTGCTATACGAAACATACGCGTTTCTTGATGCACTAACCCACAATTTGACACGACGGATATCTGGGTCTGACTTCTGACCAAATGATTCGGTTGTTTGAGCGATTAATGTTCAAGGACCGAGAGTGTGTTTCGAGCAACGAATCAAATGCACACCGAACGTTTGTATTGAAGCGTACAGTGACCTAACTGGACGTTGAAAGATTTTGTGTCGAACATTTCCACAAGGTGGAGGACAGAACACTGCGATTAAACTGGCTAGTTCCAGGGGAAGGTGTGATCGAAATCATTAACGAATATGTGCATGTTCACATGTATGATATATTTTTGGTGAGCAGTCTCCGTGCAACACTCTTGGAGATTTAATTCAGCTAGCACTGTTACAACGAACTAGAACACGAAACCAACTCTACCAAATGTTAACTGGTGTTTGACAACTTAGGTGAAACATTTTCTTTTATTCATGACCTTTTATAATACCGTTTTTCAAAATATCCGGTAAGCTCAGTTTTGCTTTATGCTGATAAGTGTAGAATGAAGAAGTTTATATCGTTCTGTTTCACAAGTTTTTCGTCGTAGCTATACGGACCAATATGCTCAAAGCACAGTTGGTCTCTCAGTATGATTTTCTGAAACATATATTATAGTAAACCAGAGGTGAACGATCGGTGATGTGTATGCGTGACCTACAAATAAGAACGTCAAGGAGAAAGAGAAATGGGTGATTATATGTTCGGCCAAACATCTTAAGAACCGTTTGGTCACACAAACGGACAACCAAGTCAAGTCATTATATCATTTGGATCATTTACAAATAATCTAGATTATTGGCTACTCGCACGACCTGTTGTGTCGCATACTATAGTCGGCTGAATTTTGACGGTCGATTTGAGGCCATAGTAGTTACAGCGTCCGAACAATCTGCTATCAAAGACACAACAACGTTTTAGTGAGACTTATTCAAGCGGCTCCGGCGGTGCAATGGGCTTCCATTTAGACGGTCTTTGATACGATTTTAGGAACGCTGTGGGTTTCCCGATAATCTTGTTCCATATTTGCTCGATGCCCACTGTCGATCAGATGAACAGACGTGACACGGTTAACCGCATGTAGTTGACCACAATCTGACCAGCGTGGTCGATGTTTGCAAGTTTACATGAAGATCTGCTGTGCCGCTTGAACGAGGTACCTGAACCGCACCACAGAAACTACCAAAGGAGTGCATACGGAGATGAAGGGTGTTACTTACAGGAGTAACTCCAAAATATAGGACTGTTGTGACCTGTTAAGTGTATGCATGCAGATAACGTGTGTTTATCTGTGGGGTATACGCGCTTACATGATTCACCATTCATGGCACATCCGTGGGCCCACAACACTGCGCTTGTTCACGTCTGATTGGACTGGGTCACGTGACCTTCCTGATTGGACAAATGGGCTTTAATCTGCATACGTTTGCCTGTTGACACTGTACAGCCTACCGTCCTACCGTACAGTCGAGCACATTTGTTCTGTAGTCTTCGACGTACATTTCTCCTCTTGTTGCAGTACAAAACTGCTACTTAACTGTATGTGTCTTCTACAATTGAATAGTCTACTCGTTGCGGTACACGAGCTTCATTAGTAACTGTCGTGTGACTGGTGGATACAACAAGGACATTTTAGGTTCTCATTCACTGGATGAATAATTCACCGAGGTCAGGCTTCAATGTAGTTAATTCACTCTACTCAGAATTCGTAGACATGGATGGTGCTGAATACTTCAGACAACAACACATGCTACATAACGAATCACTAGAACATGTGTAAGACTCCACTTGAGCTCGGTCGTCGTGTCAACCGAAGTTCACTGTACACACTTTAATAATACTGTGAGAATTAAGCGGCTCAACCCTCTGGCACATGGCGTCAAGTCTTGAACGGTTCAAACTAATTTGCATTGACGGCTGCATTAAGTAACAATCTTAGCACGTCAAGAGTACGTTTCTCCCATCTACTTTTTCCAAAAGCAATTGACTTTTTTATTCGCGTATCATACCTAATAAGTCGATTCCACTTCTGTCTCGCTGTTCACGTGTCGGCTGTCAGCTGTACTTCGTAATCCAAACCCTAACAACGCACACTTGCCACCTCCTGCTTCGTTTACTTGCTGACGTCTAGCCTCCCTTAAATACTATCGAATTTGTAACCGGTTCATCTGGTCTGGAGAATCTTCTGTGCCAAGAATAATGACTTGTCAACAAAACAAATTATTGGTTTCTTATAGGTCTTTAAGAAACATCGTTGTTTTGTAAAGATGTCATTAGTGCGTAAAAAAATGTATGTTGTCGTTACCTAATTTGTCTATTCCCTTAATCATTCACAGATATCCCAGTCGTGTTTCTTTTTATCTAGTCTAGTTGACACTTATTTAGTTACTGTTATTTTTCAATTCATTCCCTCCTGCTGCGTACGAACGACAGCTATCCCATCTTTTTTTGATTGGGTCACCTCTGGGACTCTTCATCACATTGAACACCATTCCTTCCACTTACAATCAACCGAGTTCCAAAAATACAAATACTACTACGACCACAGGTTCTCGAGTTAGCGGGCTCCGTAGGAGGCGACGAAACAAATCGGGACACAGTTCATCGGAGAGTTCACCCTGCCGAAAGTCCCCGGTAGTGGACTTGGGTCGATCGGAACCGGAGGCTTTGATCCCCTATTTCGCTTGTCGCAGAGTTTACAATATATTTCATTCTTATGACCCGATCGTAAGTGAGCTGTTCCATTTGAGGCAGAAATTTATTGAATGAGGCCGTAACTACTATTGACCTATTTTAAAAAGACGCAAGTATGTACAGCGCTAATTTGTGTCTACAAAAAGTCTAACTTTGGCGTGATAAAATAGACAAAAACGTCAATACATCAGTTTACACGGTCTTAAGTAACATTTAACTAATGACAGTGTGATGGCAGTTTATTGGGGTGTATTCGATTTGAAGGCTCGATGATCAGAGTTAAATAAGTTGACTGTTTCACTTCCTCATAGAGTTTCGGTTTTTACTTTTTCTGCTTGTTGTTTTGTTTTTCTTGTGGACTGAAATCGATCAGTCGTTGTTGGTTTGTCCGTAAATTAGCAAATATCTAACACAAATCTAGAAGAGATTGAGTGGTCTTACAAGCAGATGATCTGCTGAGTAAGTGTTTGGACTATAATTCTGGGATCGCACACCAGTTTGACACTTATTCAGTGCTCATCACTGTAAGTTTTTGGATTAAGTAGTGCTGATCAGACACAACAAAACCGGAACAACTGTTCATCACCCCGCTGATGTTCACTTGAACCAGCTGTTTACAGTAGTTAAGTGTCAGTTTGACCGTTCCGTTTATCACTGTGACTCAGGAGTCCATCTTGTTGTTCGTTGTATAAGGTGTCTGTCTATAACATTTGTTGTAGTCTGTGTGCATAAATTACTCATTCAACTGTGTATCTGAGGATATATCCAATAGACAGGATGGGATGCATCATTTCCGAGCTGTTGAGAGTAATGAGACGAGGTTACTAGGTTCGGCGTATTGTGTGATTTACGGCTAACTTGGAAGAATATCCTTTTAAGTGCTTTTAGTTACACTACAGACTTTATTTCTCACTGAACCATGAGTTTTCATATTCTATACATGTTGATTACTGCCTTGAACATTTGATTTGTCTCACCAGGCATATCGCGTTGAACCATTGCTGCTCAGTCATTACGCAAATATTAGCCCCGTAGTGTTGCCAAGCGCAGGGTCTTTCTTGTCCAAGAACCGGAAAGAAGACGTCAGACAGTCCTTGGTCTCGGAAACGGAACGTTTGGAAGTTCGTAGTCCCGAAAGTGATTCGGCAGGCACTGAAGGAGAAAGGTCGGATGGTGAAAGAAATGATGAGCGACAAGATCACGGAACGATGAGCTTTGATTCCAACACCAACAGTTCGGACGACGATAGCACCGCATCCGAGTCGGGCACGTTTCCTCACAAAGTACGCCTCACTGGACAGTTGTCGGCATTTGTGCTCGCGTGTGTTAGACCGATAAAAGCTTTTTGTTAACTTTTTTTTCAAGACGGACTGAATTTCTCTCTGTGATTTCCTGACAACCCGTTAGCCTGAATATGCACTACTGCCTCAGATGGCAAGCTTACATAACGTAGGCAAGTAAACGGTCATAGGCCTGACCAGATGGTAGTGTGGCTCAAACCTGCGGCCATTGCAACAGTTTTGTTCTTTTGCCACCCTTCTCTCAGTCAGTTAGCTTGTATCAAGGTGTGTATCCCGAAAACGAGGTGGCCATTTAGCAGCGCAGCAGCAGCAGATAAACAATCAGTTGGTCACATAAAAATCCTGCCAGTGGTGATCCTGTCACTTAATTTTTGTGTCAGTTGGGCTTTTACGTCACTATACGGGCTAACACTACCATGTGGTCAGACAACAGTTTGGTCGCGAGATATGAATAAGGTGATAGTTCAGTTGAGTGAAGTTCGTTAGTCCTAACCCCTAGGTGAACTTCGCTCAAGTTGCCGATTGTGAAAACTATCGGACAGGATAGCGTGCCGGAGTTAATTGTGTGTCTACATTCTAGCCGTCGATTCGGATTTTGGTCTAAAAGGCCTAAGGCAAGCAACGTTGAATCGCCGATATCTTGCGCTGGTGTGGCCGTGGCTAATGCAAACTGACAATCCAAATTAATCTGAGTCCACTTAAATTAACAGGGTACCCATATGTCGCATATTACTAGTCGCAATGCATGTCTTTACAGATTGAACTACTAACTGATCACGTAGTCTGATTATATGTTTACGTTTACGTTTTGTACAAGGTCCTCATTAGCGGTGGGCAAAGACCATTAAGCCATAATCAACCATAATTAAACACTTTTAACGTTAACTAAATTTGTATTGTATCTGTACTTTAGTCGTCAAATTGTTTTATTTATGACGTTAGTACTTCGTTATTTAGAAGAGTACCGAGTAAGTTTTCGCTCGTTGTGACCACTTAATACCGCACAAATGGCGAGTTAAGTCGCATCACTCCGCTTTTCACTAAGAAAACCTAGCCCACACTTGTAGTGAGCATTTAGTTATTAGTGGAAAGTCAATGCTTTTCACCCATTTTTAGACTAACAGTAGTTTTGCACTCGTTTTCAGGCATTAACAAAGCGAGTTTAACATTTATATAATTTTTCCACATGTTAAATTTCCAAATTAATAATCCCTTCCTTTTATTTTATCAACATACTTTTTACATTTACCTATCTACTGATTGTGAATAGTTCAAGGATTTGGTTGACATAAATTCAACTCCATGTACGCTTGACTGCAGCTCTGACGAAAAGATGGACCAGATTCGAGTTCTCTCAAATATAACTCGGCAGTAGTACGAAAGCAGCAAACAAATACGAATAGTGTTTATCATATATAAGATTATATATATATATACCTATATATAAGATTATCGTGAAGGTGGCCCGATTCCGTATTCCTGTTTATTCTAAGTTACCTCTTGAATATAACTATAAAAATACCCAGAAAAAAGTAGACGACACACTGATGATGTTCATTAGACTGTTGACCGATCGGATGGGAGCTTCGGCTTGTGACACAAGGTCACTGATTTAACCTTAACTGAGACTGATTTTAAAAGATAATTAGTCGGAACAAGAAAAAAACTGGTTACGGTGGAGTGTTACTTTGAGACTGAACATCGTAAATTATCGTAATAAACCGATCGGATTATTAAGGTGGTTTGACTCAATCAAATCCGCAACCACTGCTGACGAGCACGGCCTTATGGATCCATACATTAGACACATCGGTTGATGCTACCGCGTACATTCAGACACCCGCGGTGTTGTACAGCTTCTATAGTTTGTTCCACAGGAACAAACGAAACTATGAGCATAATAACTCTTGGCATTAACGCATACTGTATCTTTCAGTTGGGGACTCAAAACGGGTGTAGAAGTGAAACGTTCACGTTGTTGAGTTGCGATGTAGGTGCCGTATACTATGCTAAATCGTCTGATTATGTTTTGAGTGGGGTTATCATCTTTGAAGAAAAAGGAAACGAAAACACGATTTACCAACTACCCAGTGTTTACTAACATATTCCTACGTACAAACCGCTCGGAATGACCATTTTTAGTCAGTTTATTAGGTAGAATCTGTCTCACCTTTTGTATTGTGTCGTTCGAATACGTTTTATCAGCCCTGGTAATTTGACACTGCGTTAGATTCTTTTTGTATTAGTAGTATAAAACTAATAAATTTTGTATACTGCCCCATCCAGGTTACTTTATGATACATTCCCGTTACATAGTGCCATCGTCATGACGAGGTATGAGCACGATACCTACGGGTTTTTCAGGTTCTAAAACAAAATGGAGCTGAAGTGCGGCAGTATTTCACCGAGGCATTTCGATTCATCGATCATACTGATGATATCGTCTACATACTAAGTCCAAGTGAGGTCACACACTTCATAGGCATACACAGAGTCAACGTTTTGATACGATCAAGTCACAGTTATGACGCAACTGGAACCATGGCATTTTGATCGGTCACGGTGTGAGTGGTTGGCCATGGTAACTTCAACTTATTTACTTGTTCCTGTGTAACCAGTTAAGTGGGTCGCATGATCAGGTGTTTATCTGAACGTATCCGTGAGCATCATCCAGTTTGGATCGACAGCGGAGTCACCATGACAATTACCACCGCGATTGTTGCACACTTAGTTGATACACATCATACTGTCAACCTGGCCTTCTCTTTTCGTCCGATTTACCGAGTCAACGGCGGTCACTCAAAAGTTGTCAGATACCGAATTTTGGCCATAACTGAAGCGATCAGAATTTGACTTAATAACCCACCTTTGTGCGCACAGGAGCGCATTGTTCAGGCGTTGAAGTTGTCATGATCAACTACCCACACCACGACCAACCCAAGCGCCATGGTTCCAGTTGCATCCTAATTGTGACTTAATCGTATGGATCTTATCAAGTCACTTTTCTTTACCCAATGTTCAGTTTGTTGCAGTTCGTTTGTACTCTTATGTTCAATACGATGGCGAACGTTGAGTTTGCTGAAGCTTGCCTGTAGAAAGTCGATCCTAAGCTTATCTTCATTTTGTCTTGCTGCATGCGGCCAATAATTATGACGCATTTTGTGCCGTGACTACAAGCACAGATTGTGTTTTCTTCTTTATAACGATCACTGCGTACTTACAGAAACTTTCTTGCCTGGTAATGTTTGACACCATCATGTATGCGTGAGTGTTTCATTGAGCCCATTTCCCATTGACTGATCACCATTCACAAAGTCTTTTTGGGCTGTCCCATTTCGAACGCTTTCGCTGTTGGATAATTTGAATATCGAGGGCTAGAGCCTTTCTATTTATAATCTTTTCAATCATACCGTCTAAATTCCAATAATTTAGTTCGACTTTCCTAAAATCCTTTTGGACTTGGATGATGATCCTCCTAACCCGACCGTGTGAATAAGTGTTACTGAGATGGTTGGCTAACGTTACTGAGTGAATTATCCTGAATCTCTAAGTGCGATTGAGAACCCAGCACTAATGACGACGGCAGGGGTTGATCTATGCGATTTACTAACGGTGTCCAATTCTGTCATCCGTCCCGCAGAAATATGGGTAGAACTGCGTATATTGTTTCCTAAAACCATTAGAATGGTGTCGTGTGTATTCGTTCAAAAGTATGCGAATAACGCCAAGTTCGTTATCGTTTGATGAAAGCAAACATGTCCACGAGTGTCTAGGTCGTAATCAATGTCTTACCCGGACCTGATTACATGTATCAACCAGTTGTTGGTACACCAGTAACTGGAAAACGTTAACTTTCATGCAGCCGGATTTTTATGTCTCCTTCATTTATGTACTTTCTGCCTTAATTGAATGCAGATAACTTCAAGCCCATTATACTAGTCAGTCGAATATAAAAATTAACGCCAATAATGCCTTCAAATAGTTTATCCTTAGCACTTACCAACAAAAGGACAGACCAATTATTCCAATAGTAAATTACGTGATGCACCCTCTAGTGCGTAATAACAGTAAAGCGTTAAATGAATAAATAAATTAAGTACAGTGTTAAAAAATGTTAGCAATAATCCCTAACTCATTCTCATAGGCTAGTCCGGATTAGGGAGGGTGAACACTGCAACACGTTCACGGGTTGATCTGTCTCACTTCTGCTTTATTGATTGTCCATAATCTGAGCGGTCAATTTAAACAGTACAACACAGACAGTGTGCTCCAACAGGAAATAAGAGTTTCAGAACATATTGGTATAAAGAACGACAGAATGAAAAAGAAAGTCTCGAGTAAATTTTACAATCGTACAATTTGCACACCATCTACATTTGCTCACAACCTCCTCATTCGGGTAAACTTTTCGTATAGTCCACATTGGAAGGGAGCACCAGACTCGAATTTTCCTCTTGGTATGACGCACCACGAATGGGTACTCTTGTTCAACCCCCGCTTGTTCAAACCAATACTTCCTTGCACTAACAATAAACATGACCAGATCATCATACTTAAGCGTTGAGTCACACTTCTGTGCGAATATTGTTCAATTGATGCTGTTATTGTAACAGAAGAAACACACTCCGATCAGGACGAGAACACGCATTGCGTCTGAGATCTAAACAGTGAAACAAGAGGTGATTACTTCCTCTCCTATTGGGCTGGACGGAAAGTTTTTCTGGAGGTGAAAGCTGTGATTTACTGGATGGTACTTGACTTGTGGCACTCCAGAAATTCCGAACCTTACTATCGAAAGTTGCTGGAAATGTTGTTGCTTTATAATTTATTGATTTATAAACGTCAGACATGGTACTTACACGTCTTGGCCTCATTTGTTCCACGTTTGATGCCAATAGTTTCAAAACAGCATCGCGTTTTCCGACGCCTCACCACGAGATACTCAATCCAGCTGACTAGTTATCGACTTTTCTTGCCCTAGTGGAAACTTTGTACAAATAGTCTACTGATATGATGTGCATACAAGCTTATAATAGGCTTCATATATTAATCTGAAGATCCATCTTCAAAATGCTACAACGTTTTTTCTTACGAATGAACTTTGCGTATATCAAGTCAATCGATGTATTTGCTTGAAAATTCTTATACCATGAAAAGGCTTCAAACGTGAACGGACGTCACGTCCGGAGAAATGCTTCCATGCGGTTTTTAGTTTTCATTATTTAATCTATGATTACACTACGATGTAAGCAGTAATAGTATGAACATTTACCTAGCTTATCCAACGCAAACAGTAACGAGTGAATTTCAACAGTTCCTCGGTGTGATACGAATGATTCTACATTTCTTCTCTTTCCGTAGCTCTACAAACGGCTCAGTGTTACCAACGGCAATCAAGTTTATAAACAACACAAATCTCGCACATGTAAGTTTTTTCACGTGTTCACAAATGAAAGCTGTTTGGCGTGTTAACCAGTATTCTACTCAGTTATCACCGGATGCGTTTCAAAGCTATCCACCAACATCTTCTCAGAAGTAAGCCAAATTGATTTACACTTTGGATGCTCCTCTAAGTCAGTGCACTCGTCAATCGTACTGACACATTGACCTCTTGTTTGCAAACAGACAAGCATATTTTGAACCAAGTACAAAGGTGCGCCAACCGGTACACCACAAACCACCTGTGCGTTTGTTGATTGTGATAATATATATTATGATGATGGTTCGGTTCAATGTAGCTAGTCAGCCGTCATCATTTTGAATTGCTTATTAGTTGCTTTTTGTTCATGTCAAACTTCTACCGCACACAAAATTGGAAGCGGGTCTAAATAACCTATGGGTTCAAAAGTACGTACTGAAATCTTCTTTCGGTTCTTCTGCACCTTTCAATGTTTTCAGTCCCAGATTTCATGTACTATTGTCAACGATCCCATAAGACACCGAATGTGACGGGAGTTCAGATATGCGATGTGGTCATTTCATATATCTCCAAAAATAACTAGGCAGCAGTTTTTAAGGATGCCCACTGAAGCGAGACCCAATTGCTTTATTCGAGAAATCAATGTCCGTCCACACCAAGAAATGAGGAGCCGCAAGCAGAAATTCAAACGAAGTCCCAAGGAAATAAGAAAGTGAATATCAAACTTTACCTAGTCAAATATGGGTACGGCGCGGTTAGCCAAGCATGGCAGTACTCAAAAAGATGGAACTGCTACAATCAGAAAAGCTGAGTACTCAAAGTAGTCGAACCGGTTATTTGACACCTAACGGGCTTCATGCACCCCGAAAGATGAATTTTCAACTATGCAATTGAGGGGTCAGGTCTGAGAATGGACCCGCTGACACAAGACTAGCAGTTCAGTTTGTACTTGTTTTTCACACCATAAGTGATGACTAACCTGTTTGGAGAAAAGTGTAATTTCTTCCCGCCGATATATTCAGTTGAGCAAACAAGAGACTGCAAAACAACTCCAGAGGTATAGAGACGTTGTTACGACCTAGTTGTGAACATCACAGGAAGCTATGCAAACGAGGCGAGGGAGGAGACGAATATTACCTATTATTCCGTACAACAAGAAGGGTTCAAATCGATACTTAGGCCCAATATCCTCATAAAAAATGAATGAAACCATTTCTTGAAATCGGCGGCAGACACCGCGATGCTTATTATGGGCCGAAAACCATATCCCTGAACCCATTCCGGTTGCATCAGCAGAAAGAAAAGTGTAACTTGCGTAGGCTTTATGCGTGGAGACACGATTAGAATCATCCACGGAATTTCGACTCAGCTGATGCACCAGTGATAGGCGTTCGCTATCCGAGTGGAGGCTCCTGGGATGAGTGAACTGGCTTTATTGCTTGGCCATCAAGATGACGCCCATTGTCCGGCACGGTGCTATTTCTGTTGTCCATCTTTGCTTCAAACAGGCGGTAGACTGAGTTTTCTAGTCACATGAATTTTATGACGAGATGACCGGTCTTTCAGGAGATTAGGATTTTGAACTGAACAATCTGCGGCCTGAATTGTGAATCCATAGAAAACCTGAGTTCTACTAGCTCGTGAAAATACACAGCCTAACGGCGGGATTGGCGGTTGCATTCAAGCAATCGAGGGCGGGCATGAGTCACTACAACCGATATATCCAGGTGCCGAAGCGAAATGGGAGCGTATTGTGCCAATTCGTTTCAGAATTACGGTGCGCGTCGTAAACGTTTCTCACATGGAAGTGCAGAATTTCTACTCTTATCGTCGCAGCACTGAGCGCCCCCAGAAGCTCATTGGTGCAAGAAAATGGACAATTTCCAGCTCCAGCCGTTTCGCCCTAGAAACCGAATTGAACTTTTTGTGCGTAGTTCATTTGATAGGCGACCTCCGTTAACTTTTCTTTTGCTGTCAACTTCACATTAGAGAAGATATTCCTAAAAGATAAGGTGGCTTCATACCTTTGCTGTGGAGTATATTTGAAGGTGACCAACATATACACCTGACCTCATCAACACTTTTCAGTGGTGCATATCCTAGTCCAGACAGAAATTCAAACACCGATTTAAGCGCCGCTCTACCTGTTCTGATCATTTAACTCTTGTAATACTTGTACAAACGCTCGCCTGGTTTACTCTAATCTGAATTATGTCAACGAAATTTCGTAGTAAACGTTTATCTTCAGTTTGCGGCAGACGTCTGCCTGTTCAGCATCAGCAACCAACTGTCACCTCAGTCTTCATTGAATAAACTTGTTTCCACCACCGTAGTTCAGCCGATTGGGCTGAAGTGCATATCTATCATACAAACGGACGTTTAAAGCCACTGTGTATTAGGGTAACAGAAAGGTTGCTCCACTTGTTCAAGGTCTCCAATTGTTTACCAAAGCGAAGTGGACCTCGTTTTTCTACTAAACTTTAAATGTGTTTCGGAAACGGTTATTGCACAAAAACAAATCTTGCCCTCAGGTTGACATAATTTGTCTATTCCTTGGTGAAAAATGAAACGAGATGTCGCTAAGGTACCACAGCAAGTTCGATTAAGAATTTCCAACATCCACACTCAAGACATCAAACCTTAAATTGTTCGGCCGGCTCAGCACTAATGTAGACTTATCTACAAACGGTATTGATTCAGACAGTTGAAATGGACGGCAGTTTGGATCTATCATAAGAGAGATTATTAATTCATCCATTAAAAATAAAAAATAACACGCATTCAACTGGGATAAACTTGAAAAATAGTTAATTAATGGAGGCCCAGATATCACGAGTGTGGACGTGAATTTGCTAATTTTAGTCATTTCTGAACAGGAACGCTCCAGCTGGTGCCAAACTATCAAGTCACTTATGCGGAGTTACGCAGTGACTGAATGTTCAGAAATTTTTATATTGATCCACTGTGTTGCACCAAATGTCTATTGATTAACTAGAGTTCACATTGCTCACGAGCTGCATATCGAGTAATTCCGACGACATCAATATGAATTATCTAAATAAGTAAACAATTCGGCTTTTGTCTTTTTAATAAAACAGTCAAGCTTTTCAGTCGGTTGGTCACCAGACGCTCATCCCACGTGACTAGCTTGGGGCCGATCCGGCAACGACAGCGTGCGGAACCGCTTGCGACGGAACGACGTCTGCGTTACCGAGTTGATTACGAGTGGCAGAAGTCTTTTTCTCCGTTGGCTGTGCTGGGAGCTCATTATAGTTACTGGACAAGTGAAGAGCTGGCATTCTTCATACTATACCAAATGTTTGGTCATCCCGACAGTTTGACCTGAGCCGGTCCAAAGGAGTTTCCATTTATTAACGCTCAATTTGTCTGTGATATGCAGTACTTCATTCACGCTTCCGTGTCTTTCTCTACGGTTTCAGAGAAGCCTTCCATATCCATTTAAAGATTTTATTCTTTGATGACTGGTTATCCAAGGCTTACACCTTAAACAAAAACTGAATAAAATTACACACTGGTTGTAGTGTTATTCGTCGGTATTTAATGTGAGAAGCTCAGCAGTGCAGCTCAGTACTAATACGCAGATTTTTTCAGACAAGTAGGCTGAATCACGCCCAAAGCACGGTAGCCCAATCACCATTAATCCATCTGAAACGTATACTTAGGCTAACAGGGTCAACAAACAAAATTATTCAGCTCAACTCAATTTAGGAAGACATCGTTGAACTGGAAACCACAATGGAACATAATAAAACTTACGCGGAAAGTGATGGAAATGATGCCTTTTGTTTGAAGCATTTGACAATTCGTTCCTGAGGTTATCGGTGAACAACAGACAATCCTCATGGGCACCGTCAAGTTTATTAACCAAACGAGATCTTGCCTTTTGTCATTTTCACTAGAAACCCAGTGTTACTTGTATCGGAAATAATTGATGGACAGATAAACTTATATGTCACAACCCCCTAGAGAACTCATTTACAAATCAGAATACATAGAATATAAAAGCAACGATTCGATTTAATAAACTCGAAACTTTCCCTCCCTAACTGGAGAATATCCGTATAATAGCACACACGTGAGATAGCCACGAGAGCAGTAGAGAATCAGATGTGCGTGGTCACGGTTGATACCCACCACGTGATACGGTATTGCACGCATACCAGCTGACCCAATCAAACGCTTAATACGGATGTTGATGGAACGCTTTTTTAAGGTTTGGTAAACAAATCATAGGAGTCCCATACAATTTAACTGTCAATTATAGCCATAATGTTCTTACAAATCTAGTACATGATATAAGATACACATTAACAAAACGTCCTTGAAAACACCACACAGGCACATATCGCGCCTTGAAGTTTGAGGTTCCTGAACACAAGACTTGGCGATCATTCTCACTGGGTGTGAAAATCTGATGACTAGCAAGGCAACTCCTCCAGTTATGCCATTCAATCCTTCTCTTACAGCGTCGTTGAAACCATTAATAACAATGTGGCGTGCTGGCATAGCAGTGACATGACTGAAAACTGTCAGTTCAATTTGGTTCACGTCCGAATGCTTCGGATAAAATAGAAGAGACATGACAAATGTCAACTAAAAAACGTGTGTTGAGAAACGGATTATCGGAAAATAGGAAGAAAAAAAATTGAATTGGCGACCACAATCAAATGAAAATAGTGCTGTGAAATGATATCACGCACAAAAGATCAGATGAGCAGTTAAGAGATTTAGTGTATAAGTCACAAAAGAGCATCGGCTAGACTACCGGACATAGAAAGCTCGTGTTGAATGTGTGTCCTTCGCCAAACAAAAGGGATGAGACAGTGTAGCTGATCAACCCTTTGGCGGTTCCACAGATGTCTGTTCCATTTTGAGGATGCAGCTATAGTGGGGACGCTCCGGCGCGAAATGAGATGTGGTTGCCGAGTGGCAATCTCTGGGAATGAACTGACAGCGAACTCCCCGTCTATTTTCGTGGTCTCATTCCCAATACCTTGTGGACTGGGTATTACAACTGTATTAGGGATGCGATTAATGGAACATGAGATGGCTGTGTCTTTTCGAAGTTGGTGAAACCGGTGTGATTGACGGGCGGATAAACAGCAACGCCACCAGTGTTGAATGAGATATACAGCATGGCAACGCCTCTGATATCGACGGAAAGCTGCGTAACAAACAGGAAGGCAGAGCATTAAATACCAAATGAACTAGACAGATTGTAATTGTACATACGTTACAGTAATGTCTGCCTTTCGTCGGGTAGGTGGCCTGACTGAAATCAGAGTTAAAGCTGTTGGAC
This sequence comes from Paragonimus skrjabini miyazakii, assembly GCA_014338405.1. Taxonomy (NCBI): domain Eukaryota; kingdom Metazoa; phylum Platyhelminthes; class Trematoda; order Plagiorchiida; family Troglotrematidae; genus Paragonimus; species Paragonimus skrjabini miyazakii. Next base: position 18,010 of record JTDE01020876.1, on the reverse strand, counting down.
TTCAGGTACCATAAACACCTGTGAACAGGTCATAACTGGCAGGTGACAAGGAAATTCGCAAATGTGGAATATGAAAGTTGAAACACTCTGAACTAAAACAAAGCACTAGGTACCAACTATTAATTTCGTAGCTATCTTATGATATCGATTGAGCTATTGTTTACTGTTCAGGAAAAATTTGGTACGTGCTTATAAACATAATGAAACATAACACCGAAAGAATTTTTATATGAAAATTGGACAGTAAATAGGAGTTGCCTAATGTGCACGATAATGCGAGGATGATCAAACCCGGACTATCTGCGATCGAAAAGATGAACCGAAAAACTGCTGAATTTGTGGAGAGATACACAACACAAATCCGGGTGCTCAAAGCGTTTGAGTCCACTGAGAATGATTAATTCCACCTCCAACTGGGAAGTTAAACTTCGTGTAGCAAACAAATTGTACTTCTTGAGCTGAAAGTGACCAAGCTAATGAAAAATATCTAACTAAAACCTAGAAGAAAAGATTGAAAAGAACAAGCGTGAGATGGTGATAATATGACCTAGAAAATTGTGGCAAGCCTTGTTTCCATTCTTTTTAAATAGAATAGTGTGCTTAGGTGAATTAAGGTCGGATTATATCGCCACCAAAACTGTTTTCGAAAGCTGTGAAGATATCACCGGTATAAAACTAGTGCAAATAGGATCAATCTCACGTTCGCTTATAAACACTGTCAATTAGTGGACCAAATCGACACCCAACCGTTTGATAATTCGTAGTGGCCAATCGCTACGGGGAAGACAACGTACAAGCACTATGGAAACCGTTCCACTAATAGCACAGCAGGGTTGGCAGCCTAATCTTACATTAGGTCACTGGACAGATATATTCTTGTGGTTCATAATGATGAATTCACACATGGAGCTGATCACCCGAAGATGAAGTACCCCATCAAATTCGACGAGAGTAGTTGACTAAAAATAGTCCACTACAGGAACACAAGCCTGTCCACTCAATCGATCAATTTTGAAACGGAGATTCTAGTTAACTGTGTTTGTGTTGAATGGCTGACGGCATCGATGAATAAACTGGAATAAATTGCACTTACAGGCCCAATGACTTGATGACAGATTTTGTGTTTTATAAGCCCTTGTGAACGTGTCCACCAAACTAGTTTTTTTCGTCGTTCATGTGGTTAATTAAAAAGACATCAACTGACCCTTTGCAAACAAATTATGACCACAATAATTTACACTTAGCTTCTTCGCCACCCTAATCCTATATGGCTTTATGGCAACAGTCACAATAACGTGAGCAACAGCGTTGGGACACAAGTAGGAAAACGATTAAGATGAAAAGGATAATAGTGAGGATAAAGCAAGGCAGAGAGCCAGTTGGTTGAAACGTGTTTGTCCAGGTATCAACAATCCAGTGAAACTCAGTCGATATATGAACCTTCAGAGTTTAGAATACCAAACACTCTTAGGACGTACACGTTAAAGATTGACCCAAACATTTTACCGAGCTGATCAGCACAAACGACAGAATGGTTCTTGAGACGTAACTGAATACTCACTTCGTTGTATAATTCTTGCTGCAGCCATCTGTATCAGTCGACGGAGTCGACAAATTCGATTTTCTTGAGGTCCGGTCAAATGAATTCGGGTTCGTCCGAACTGGCCAAGTAGAGCGGACAGCTCTCGTTTGATTGTAGCGAGAAAAGGAACTTCCGGCCTCCCATTAGATAAACCACATCCACTAGCTAGACGAAGGGACGCGTTTGCCAACTCAAAAATTGATGAAAGATTCAATCCAAAGATTAACAGAAGGAGTACAGATTGTTTATCATTGAAAGTATCTGCAGACAAAAAAATGTTGAGATTATAAGTGATGAACTGGAGAGTACGCTCAGAGGAATTCGTGTGAACCTTCCAAACACAAAACCATTTTACAGCTGAATCTCGCAGATACATTTTTAAAAAAAATGAACAACGTACTCACCGAAGAGAAAAGCAATGTGATCAGTGAGGCTATGCAACAATGAACACGCTGCCACCCTAAGAGAAGATTGAAGCACCAATAATGAAGACGGGAAAAGCAGCGCTTAGCATTCAATCAGTGAGATTCAACCGTGTTCGGATCGCGTTGTACAATATCACATTAAAAAAACAAACCGCCCATGTCCAAATGACAACACTACTGGATTTCCGTGTCACAAAAAAGACGTTGGGGGAATGGACTACTTGCAAGACTTTGATCTAGGGAAGAGAAGCTCCAGGTATTCCCCAAGAAACGGATTCTAAACGAGCCATCCAACTGAGTGCTACACTCAGCATCTAAGCTCGTGTCACATGTAGACCTCGGCGATGATTCGAAAACCTGCGGTGGGTATCGCAATAGTAAAGACTTGATTTTGAGTGATAGATCAAGTTAATTTAATAGCTATGGATTCCGTTCGGATTTCGTTGGCGTACACTGTTTTCTAACGTTCAGTTACCTAAACGGCCAGATGCTTTTCAATAAAATATCAAAACCAAACGACAAAAATAAGTCAGTTTCTTAAATTAGGACAAATGCTGTGCGGACATGTTTGCAAGCAGAATTGTATCAAGATACTCAAAAAGTCTTTGAAAACTGATTATTTTGATTATCCTATTACCCACCGAATTTTGATAGATGTGTAAAATTGCTTTCATTAAATAAATGAGTGTACTTCACAAACCGTTTCAATAAATCCAACTGACACGATTTCGCTAAGGTTTTATAGAAATACTACATCGCCGTGAAATCATTAAGCATTGGTATCTGTAACAACACTACCATGTCTGTAAACACTAAAATCGATGAGGTGCAGATATCTTGCTAAGGGAGGGGTAGGATAAAAACTGCATGTGGTCTGATTTGGTGAAAAGCTACGGTGTGTACAGAACCACACACCAGTGACAAATAGCACATTAGGCTGCTTCCCATATACATTATGGAGGCAGGAGAAAGGGAACTTTCAAACAAGATGATGACTACATGAACACTGCTGTAAGAAGAAACTGCGGTGAGTCTTGAAGACACAACAGAACAAATCACTTGACCTAAGCAACGCGGTGCAAAGCGGAATAATGAAGTCTTTTGGACTAAAGGACAAAGGTGCGTGAATGAAACCGAAATTCAGCAGCATGCAAACGAAAGAACAATACAAACTTAGATGAAAGAATGTTTGCTCTACCTTGGCAGCCCAGCATCGTGCGAACGGAAAATCATTGGGGAGTAACACTAAACACTGAGACCCAACACGATCTGCAGCACTTATTATGACAGAGCCGGTCAGTACGAATAATTCAATGGTATGCCGTTAATTAAAAACGACCTGTGAAACAGTCCACAATCAGAGATCATGAGTGATGGTGAACTCAATTGACCATTTACTAAAAACGTTTGTTTTACAAAAATTGTCGACACGAAATATGCCGTGGTAATTAGTTCCTTTGCATCCTGTTTCATATCGGTAAGCTTCCTGGGTGGACTGTTAAGGTCCTGTAGAGCGAGCAACTTGTTCGTCAAACCACAGATGAGACAAAAACCTATGAAGTTCGCAAGAGATATCTTAAACCTCAAAATGTCATTAGTTATTTCTTATCCAAAAGCGCGAAGTGTACAAATGAACCCATCTGTGCGGGTCGACAGATAGACTTCGTTAACTACTGACAAGTATTATGGATATTGCCAGCAGGGAAAAATTGACAGACTCCATGTTGTCAAGATTGCCGTAAATCAACAGTGAGGGTATTTCGGACTGATTCGAAAACAGACCACATACTTTCATAAGTCGTAATCTATTGCATGATTCTTCTAAAATATACACAATTTCCGAAAAGATCACCATTCAGTTATACCACAATCACTTGTCAGCAAGAAACGTTTCAGTAACACAATAAAGCCACTCCACAGTGATCACCTTTCGGGAGCAGTGAATGCGAGCAGTCCAAGAGGATGGCCGACAGAGAGGAGTAAATTACGTGCGCAATGTGTCCCAAAAGTCACAAAGAACATCCGTTTGGCTGATGACTAACAAATACAATGATTATCAGTAATAGCGTTTATGCTTAAAGCATTGAACACAAGTCCACGGGTATTAAGGTGCATAATATGTCCTTATCAGAAGGCAGTGAGGTCATTGGTCAAACAATGCATCCCAACAATAGTGAACAGCACTTCCGACAAAAGAAACGGTGAAACAAGTGCACACAGCCTGACCTGCTACTTAATCGCGGTTGTCTATTGGGACCGGACACCAGTCTGCCAGAACACGAAGTGCCATATCTGAGTGAAAACAATTAAATTAGAATTAAATTGAAAGATTCACCGTAGCCGCGTCTAAGAACACCCAGAGTGGTCTCTACGCACATATCGAGTCCAACCGAAAGGTTCAAAGAAACCAAATCGTTGTCATTCCTATAAAGGATAGCAGTCATAAGACACTATAAAAGACGGCTCAGGTTTTCACGCCCGCTGAGTTTTCCTAAACAGATTCGATTTGTGTGTTTGCTGTGGACAATGAAACCGTCTCCAGGTCCTGATTTTATACCAATGTGGATCCATGCCTTAATAAATCGGGGAGATTTTGACAAATTTTAACTCGGCAAAATCCATTTACAGTAAGCATCACTGACATCTGATGAAAGGAGACAATGCGAAAATGTGAATTGATCACCCCTGGTATGACGATGATTTATGTTAGTAGGAACATCAGCGAGCGAAGTAAGATAACTTTTTGTTTGAAATCGCATCCAAACACCTCGCGTGCTCGTGATCCGGAGTCTTTAGATACATCTTAATCAACTGTAATTAACAGGCAAAAATGGGGGTGCCCGAAAGGTTCAATCCACAGACCATCCTCTGCACAGAATGCTAACTCTAGACTACACATACTAACAAAGAAACGATAGATTTTACGCACAATTTAGTCGATGATGCACCATCTTCTTCCGATGTGGAATTATTCGATTGGTTTATTTAAGGTTCTCAGGATCCTGCCAGGTGGCGAGACTACTTACGACGATCTCGCCTTCACCGAATTGGCATTGGCAATCCTGGCATGACCGATAGTTGGATAATCACAGTTACACTTAGTCAAAGTGAGCATCGAAAGATAAAATTAACCTATCTATACAGAGCTGGAAGACAATACTCGAGCTACGGGTTTGTATGCGAAATGCAGAGCAATAAAGACATTTCAGCAAGGCTTAATCTAATCAACACATGAACTGATACATCACTCACAACATGCACATGTACGTGTTACAGCGTGCATGCAACACTGTCATGACCTCTTCTGCTACCTTGGCGTGGTGGTCATGCTTGTGTGCTGTTTTGACCCAGAGGGCTGTACTGACTGCGACCTCAGTCGTTGCAGGTTCATCCATGTCGGATTGGCCAAAGGGAACCAGCCAGACAAAAGGCAGATGCGTCCGTTGTGAGACGTTCGTTGTGTATGGTGTGAGTGTGTTGTATTTTGGTTCAGTTTGTTATTTTCTTTTTTTGCCCGATCTGATTCCCTGCTCTTTCGATTGGTTTGTCTGCGAAGTATAATCTCTGTGTGAATGTGCCGAATGTCTTGGTTTGTGACTGTGGAACCTGTTCTAATTGGTTGATGCCTATGCCTACAGGTGCGCGTGTGTCACCTGCTGCTTTACGGTACAGGCTTTTGAGCTAAATGCTTTGGTTGATGGCCCTAATCGCTCTCCTGTCTAGATATGGGCCACCTGGCAGTATCCTAAGCCCACAAAAACCATGACTTTACAACATAAACCAAATACCATACTGCATCGGCCGTCGCGCAGGATAAACCGGGTCGCCCTATCTACTGCACATGGCAGAGTGGATAGGTGAAATAGGCTACTGCCAATCACTCACCCTCATTTTGTTCCCCCAACATGGACCTTCGAGCAGATAATGCTCATTCAGGTTTCAGTAACCTGAAGAGCAACCAGGAACAAGCCCGGGGACGCAAGACGCTCTGTGTTGAAGCATGGAATGTGCGCACGCTGCTGGATCGATGCAGCTCCAAATGACGACCAGAACAGCGCACTGCACTGGTCGCGTTGGAACTGCGTCGTTATGGGATCGACGTAGCACACTGATGATACAAATGACCAGTTCTACGATCAACTGTCCGTCACAATCCGGTCGGTGCAGGTAGCTGATCGACTGTTTGTTTAGGGTGATTTGAACGCTTGGGTCGGGAGCGACTCGGTAGCTTGGCCGGGAGTCGTCGGACCCTACGACAGTGGTTCAGTCAATGACAATGGTGATCATCTGCTCCGCCTGTTTGCTGCTCACTAGCTGGCTACCACGAACACCGGAATCCAGCTGGATGCGAGCGACATCACGACGTGGACCAATCCGCGAAGCGGTCATCACCATCTGCTTGATCACGTGATTGTGCGACAGCGCGACGTTCGTGAAGTGCGTGTCACGCAAGCAGTGCACGGCGCTGAATGTAGCACTGATCATAGACGGCTCAGGACTAAATTACTTATCCATGTACGCAAGTCTGTTTATTGTAGGTCTTCCGGACAACGGCAGAAGTTGGATATCAAACGACTGGAGAACTGCGAGACGAAGACTGCTTTTCAGTGTCCAGTTGCCGCTCGTCTGCACGACGTTCCTGTATCCACTACCCCTGAGGGTATGTGGAAGTTCATCAAGGAACGGATCACGACGGCAGCTATCGAGACTATCGGTCTCAAACGCCAGAAACGTCCGGACTGGTTCGACGACAACAAAGCAGTTATCGCCGAATTGGTAAGAGAGAAGAATACCACGTTTGTTGCCTCCACGGTGGACCCGGGCAATGAAGCGAAGAAGGCGACGTTCCGAATTATCCGTCGTCAACTGGCCGAGCGTGTTCGCGGAATCAAGGACAATTGGTGGATGAAGCTGGGCGAGCGGATGCAGAGTTTCGCAGATCGTCGAAAACATAAGGAGTTCTACGATTCGCTCAAAGCGATCGTCGGTCCATCGATCCAGTCTGCTAAATCACTGGTAGATGTAGACACCGGCTGTTCGTGCATCCAGCCAGAGGACATCATGAAGGTCTGGCGTAAACACTTTGGTAGCCTACTAAATTGTCCTGTTACCATTGACTGGGTGACCGTAAACAGCTTGCCGCAACAGGCCATCAAGCCCTCACTTGCTCTCGCTCCTGATTTACTAGAATTGCAGAGAGCGATTGGTCAACTTCGCAACGGTAAAGCTGCAGGTGAAGATGGATAGCCAGGTGAAATCCTGAAGAATCGCGGGTGGGCGTTGGAACGTGTATTGCTCCAGCTGGTTCACTCCATCTGAGAGCACGAGGTGGTGCCGCAAGATTTCAAGGATGCTGTGATAGTATCTTTGTTTAAAGGTA